>JAJJWW010004060.1:0-197920 GCA_023531295.1 Papaver armeniacum
GAAAGATCAAAAAGAGAGATTGTCTTAGTGTTTGAGGGTAAAAACTGATTCTGCTATTTTTGGTAAATTTGGGTGTGTTGATGAGAAACGAATATAAACCCTAAAAAAATGCACTGCACGGGAGTACTTTAGATTCGAGAAATCAATCTGTACAATTATGGCCTAAACCAGGAAATGGTCGTTCCAGACTTGCTTCGGTCACAAAGTGAAGGAGAAGGGTTGATCTTAGGGAGGGAAGCGAAGAAGGTGTTGAGATCAAAAATATTGAGATTTTAAAGGTGTGGCTATTTATGACTTGTATCAGAATATGGAACTGGCTTGCATAATGTAAGCTATCAGTTCTGGGTGTTTTCTGGATACTGTGTTAACAACACTTGTGTTGTTTTTTAAAATAGATTGAAAATCTACTTATACAAGTCATTGAGCGCACGCACCCTGATCTCTTAGGAATTGGAGGAAGTGATGTAGTGGAGGAGTGGGTTTGTGACGAAGGTAGTGATCACCGCGTTTCCGTTATGAGGGAAAATTGATTACACGTTCTTCCACCATTCTCACTACTGTTAATAGCCTATCTTTCCTGACACGTTCTCGTAATGGACGCGTTACACGCCGCACGCTGTAAACCGCCAGACCAATACCCAGTAAGTATCCCCCAGTTTGTGACATGTTTGATGTCTCGAATGAGTGGGTCAAGTGGTGGGATTTGCCGCGGAGAATAGCATATGATGCTATCAGATGAAACAACTAAGTTGTTTATGAGGCCGACATAAAATATGTATGTATTCGATGCATGTAAAGCATCGCATTAAGCAGCTCAGTTTAATCGATGTGTATGAAGCATCATTGTTTCAGAGCCTGATTGAATAAGTCGCGGATAAGCGTCTTAAAAGGGTAGCGCGATTGACCACTTTGGGTGATCGTTCGAGTGACCTATGGGCGGATTACCACCTGGTCGATCACTCCCTGTGGAGGAGTGATGGCTGACGGTCATAACGCTACTTTGTTGGTTTGATAGAAACAAATCTACATCGTCCAACTAGGATAGCAAAGTTGGGTGGACGAGATGGATTGCGGCAGTTACATATTGTCGTTGATGCAATTCAGTGGGTTGAAAACCGTGTGGCCCACCCTATTTGGGCGTGCGTTTCGAGGCATCGAGCCCTAATTTGCATAGGCCGGTCGGTCACGTGTAAAGATGGGTCAATGGTGATCGCGTTAACACCTTTGGGACCACTTGAATCTGGATCTACACCATCTATTTGTGTTGGCGAAGATGGATGGTTGTGATCAATTTACGACAGAATTATGTTGCCGTAAACCCAATTAGGGTTTTGAAACCGCCGCGGCTTCCCTAGTTAGATCAAGCAATTCAATACATCATCGACTTCCCATGGGCAAGTCGATCAAGCAGGAATAGTGTTGGGCCGGTGGTGAACTCGTGCGTTCCTCCCTGACTGTCCAAAACGCGATCTAAGCCATCCAAACATACTGGATAAGTTGGATGGTCGTGATCGATTTAAGACACTAATACACTTCCGCGACCCAAATTAGGGTTTCAAAAGCATCGCGTCTGCCGTAGTTTGGGCAAGCGATTGAACACTCTATAGGCTTGCTGCAGGCAAGTCGATCGATTAGGGCACTAGTGGGCCCACGGATGATCATGTTTGCACTTCCTTGATTGTTTGGAATGCGATCTAAGCCGTCCAACTAGGCTGGCGAAGTTGGACGGATATGATGGATTTTGAGACCGTTTTTTACGGTTTTAGATCATTCGAGCTTTGCTCTTGTGCAGCGCCAACACCCATGTTTAGTTCGGCGTTTGAAGCGCTTGTGACTGGTCAACATGGGATTCGATCAAGTAGATGACTAGAGGGCCCGCCAGTGGGCGTGTAACACTTCCCTAATCAGTCGTGGAGTAATCCAAGCCGTCCAACCAGGCTGGCAAAGTTGGACGGTTGTGTCGGTTTTAAGACTGTTTTGGACAGTCTATGCTCGTTCGAGCTTCTTTCCACAGCGTGACGACCCCTAATTAGGGTTGGCGTTTGACAACGCTGGGATGCGTTTAGGCAAGGTCCGATCAGTTGGAGCGCTGGTGGGCCCGCCGATGGTCATCATGATGGTTGCCTATTTCCGCCAGGGCTTGGCCAGGCTTGTTGAATCGTGCGGCCAAATTGTGTGGTCGTGATCGTTTCTGAGATTGATATGGACAGTCTAGATTTTCCTTAAGGAAATTAAACATGTTCAATCGAGTCGCCTTTAGTTAAAAGCGCGTCGATACAAGATTCTCTTTGTCAGAGAGTGATGTAGCCTGTGTGGGTATTTTCATGCAAATCTCAATACTGGCACTTCGGGAGATTCATGCTATTCTGCTGAGAATGAACACTTAATCGTCATGTCATGTCAATGATGAGAGTTCGGCTGAGAACATAGCACGGAAAATACTAGGTAAATCATGCATTGATTAGTAATGCTGGCATAAAATGGAAATCACAGAATATTTGGGATTGCTACTACGCGCACCATTCTGAGTGAATTTCATATGCATTGAATTGCTCAATGAGCGAGGAGTTTTTTTGCACTTGTCACCTTTCAAATGGTTTTACCCCTTGCAGAGTGACAACGCATTAAATACTGGTTTTACAATTTTAGCCTTGAACTAAAAACCACCATCAACACTTAGCAAGCAAGAAAGAGAAAATATACTGAAGAAAGATCAGTATATTGAGATATTGACAGAATTTTGTGTTCAATCGAAGACATAATTACATGTGCTTGCAGAGTCCTTCACTAAAACTTCACAACTGCAAGAAATTCTGGTCAAGCAACAAGGTTATCTTCTTGAAGAAATTCATAAGCTCAAGACTGAAAGTAATAACCTGCCTTCCTCTAGTATTGATATCAAGGATTAAATTGATCATGGAATAAAAATAAGATTAGATTCTTATTTAGAGATAATAGACATCAATGTATTGATTTATTTCGATATTTTTGTGTAAGGTCTATTTTGAATAAAGCTATCATTACTATTATTATGAACAAAATTATTATTCTATAATTTTTGTTTCATGTGATAGTTCCGATTACATAGCATGTGAACGAATGTTTATATTTTTGTTATGTGCTTTCGGTTTATGAGATGTCTGATTTCGGTTTTTATTAACCTTAATATTCGATCTCATATGATGAAGCCCTTACGATTTGTGTGGCTTTTTGATTTAGCGGGATTAAGTTCTAGCCCATGTTGGTAGGCTTTATCAAAGGATCATAAGGTGTTCCGATTGAAACTCATATTTGAAAAGTCACAATATGTTGAATCAATTTGTGTTTACATGAGTTGTGTTTAGCATAACATATGTGTTTCGGGTTTTCAATATCCGAGATCAATCTAGTCATATCCGAATTAAGAGGATTTGAACTCTAACGAGTATGAAACTTGCAATCTATCTTTCAGGATACAAATTCAACAAGAAGAAAAAAAAATCTCAATTTTGATCTCAAATAATAAGGACTTAAACTATCTAAATTGATTACGTAATACTTGTGATATTCTTAGTATAAAGATAAACCAATATAATGCAGAAAAGGAAAAACACAAGACACCAGAAATTTTGTTAGCGAGAAAAACTTCACATGCAAAAAAAAAAAAAAACCCAGGGACCTCGTCATATTCGAACACCATCTGTGTTAAACCGCTACAGACACTAGCATACTATCGGACTTTCGAATATATTGGATATGAGACCGAATTAACCCTCCAAGTAATTCAACTGCAATTGTGTTCCCTACGCCTCTTGACCCTTGCAAGATTCTGTGCACTTGATTCCCTTAGATGACGTCCTTTACAGCCTAAGAGTTTCTTCAACCTCGGTGAAGACATTTGATACATATCTGCCTCTAACAGACAAGCCTATTTGATTTCTTTTTGAATTTTTTTGAAGTAGACAAAGTCCAATAAACCTCACGAATCCGGAACACTTACATTCAGTGAGCCGAGAAACCTGGATTACTAACCACCTCTCATGAAAAATCCAAAAAAATCAAAGAAAAGTTTAGATATCTATCTTAAGGAATCACAAAGTATGAAACAAAGAGAACTTTGTAATTTCTACCTATATCGTTCCTGATATGATATTACGAAAAGCTCAAAGATCAATAGGAACAAGATCTAGATACACGAACTGTCAGGTAAAAAATAGTCTGATCGGGCTTCACGAATCGATAAGTGAAGTTTCGAAAGTCGTAATCTAGGATACAGTTATATGAAGAACCTAGGTTATAAAGGATGACTTTATCTTAGCAACTAGGACACAAGAGTGCCAAGGATTAAGAAGTCATGTTGCAAGATTTTCGCTATTTAGGGATTTTCAAGGCTATAGGTAGCTTTGAATTCAAGCTAGGGTTGCTTGAAATTCAAGCAAATATATTCCCAGTTTAGACGGAATTCTTATTAGCAATTCATGAAAGCATGTGAGATGTCTGTCTTTAAATTACATAGAAGAATATGCATTATGCTCCACAGTTCTAGAACCGTGCATAATGATGGTTCATAGCTACTCAGTAGCCTTTGAATTTAATAAGCATAAGCAGTGTTCAATAGCACTCTAGACTAATCAATGGTCCACAAGCATAAAGTGATTTTGTGAATAAAGTTGTTTTAGAAGATAGTTCTGTAGAGTAGTTCATGACCTTCTGCTAATATTGGAATTGGGCAGGTTTGCAAACCTCAGACAATTCGCGAAGTTAGGGTACAAGGTTTTGCAAACTTTGGCATTTCATGGAAGTTAGTTGGTAGTGGTTTGCAAATCGGGTTTGCGAACCTACCTAATTCCCGAACTCAGATGCACATGGTTTGCAAACCGGTTTTGCGAACCTATACAATGTGCGGAACTCAGACATACCTTGGTAAAATATACAAGTATGTTTACCTATCGCCAAGCAGTTATCTTCATCACATAAGTAATTTGAAACATTTCCAATAGCCGTATACAGTAAGCACTGTTGCTTGGGCAATTTCCAAATGATCAACTTGAAACAAAAATAAATTATGAAGAATGAAATTTTCTTACTAAGATAACTAAGTGTTAGAGCACTGCTTGGTCGAACTCGCAAGCGTTTCTATCTCAAGCTTGTTTTTCAAGTTTAGTTGTCAAAACTATAAGTCTTGATTTCTAGTCTACTTATAGCTATGTCTCATATTAGGATAGAATGTGTGGTTGAGCTTTAGACTTCACGACGTTCATCGATTGAAGACGAAGAACTATTAAGGGGAGCTTGTGGAACTTCATCAACAAAAGGTATGTGGAGACTTGAACTCATCTATCACTCAGAAGTCTATTTTATTCTATCTATTGAGACAAAGTAGTATAACTATATAGAGTTTACATTATACACATTTGATATTTCGAGATGAGTTAAGTCACTTATATCTTTCTCGAAATATGTGTTGGAAAGATTTTTGCTTTAACTACGTTCATCATTATTCTTGACGAAAGTCAAAAGATGATCATGTGAAAATCACCTGGTAACATCTTACATGATTTGTATGAGACAGTCATTTGATGTAGACTCGGAATATTTCGTATTGATCATTCGATCACTTGAAAATTGCTTATAAGCTAATAGTTTGTGTGAGACAGCTATTGTCGTCTTTAGGAATGTTTCAATGATTGAAATAGGAGTTAAGAGCTAAAACCCAAGTTTGGATGCATTACTGTTTGTGCACTTAATGTGCGAACTGTTTTGTCGGAATTCAGGATCAGAAGTTTGCATACCCGTTCGCAGACTTATTCAACTGTTAAGTCAGGGTACTTAAGTTTGCATACTGTTGATGGTGGATTTTCATTTAAGGCTAAAATTGTAAAAGCCAAAATTATGCGCTAACATCTTGCAAAATATAAAGCCATTAATAAGTGATGAATACTTCTTCATTTTACTAATTCACCTAGAAAGGAGCATGTGGCAACAATCCCAGTATTCTGTGAATTAAATACACGAAATTCATCCAGGTTGGAGCATGTAGCAACAATCCCATATACCCTGTGAATTTACAACATTATTAATTATTGCATGACCAGCCTTATATTTCCTGTACTCATTACCGGTGCGGCATGACGACTGAGTGTTGTTCTCAGCAGAGCAACACGAACCTCAAGCATTAATAATGAAGCATGTACGAAATACCCGTCTTTGGCTACAACTCTCGGTGTGTTATACTAGCCCGATTGAGCATATTTGAATCTTGACTGTCCATATCAGTCTCAGAAACGATCACGACCATCCAACTTCACCAACATGATTGGATGTCTTAGATTAAATCCATGACCCAAAGCAGGTATTGGAATATTCACTACCGACCCAATGCGGGCCTCGCATGGTCGGCCTCCCCAAAAGGGTGGCATAGCTTGCCAAACCGTCCAAGCCAAAGCAGTATGTACGAAAGACCCTAAATTAGGGTTTGCGGCACATTACATGTGTCGCAAAACAGTCTCAACCATCCATCTTCGCAGGCATAGATGGAGGGCGTAGATGTAGATTCAAAGGGCCCAGAGCATGTCAACACGCTCATGGTAAGACCGCGTACACATATGACCGACCGGTCAGGACCAACCATGGCTGGTCGTTCCAGATCGTGCGCCCAGAGTCGGCATGCCGCACGGCCGGCAAAAACCCTAATTAGGGTTTGCATTGATCGCAAACGTCCGTTTTCTCCTGATCGAATGGAGGGTTTAGGAGTCGACTGAGCAGGTCCAGTGAGCATCAACATGATCACCGTGGACCCATCTATCTCCACACCCGATCGGCAAAGGAATACCATGCCTGGTTGTTCCAATTCGCACGCCCAAACTAGCGTGGTCACACCTCCCAATCACGAACTGATCTCGACCACTCAACTTCGCCGGACAAATTGAGTGGCTTAGATCACGTTTCCATGGGACAGTAAGGTATAGGCGTGAACACCAGTCTACCACCTACACGCCGAACCAATCGTCCGGGACCGACCAAGCTTGGTCGTCTTGAAACGTGTGCCCGAAGTTGGCATGACGCGCGACATTTGCAGCACCAAACTTCTGTCGTAAATCAATCCTGACCGCTCCTCCTTGCCTGACAAATTGAGCGGTCCAGATCACACTTTCACGGGACAATGAGGTATGGGCATGTATACCGGCATGCCGTCTACACGCATGCCCGATCGGCCATACCAAAATCGTGTCCCAAGCTTGGATTTGACCAAGATGAAAAGTGGTGCTTGCGCACCTCTTCTAAAACCCTAATTCCACTAACGGTCGCAGATGAGTGTCTTAAAATCATCTCGTCCGTCCAACTTCACCAACTTGGTTATACAGCCCTGGTCAGGAGTTAATTGGTCAGTGAGGCGTCATGGTGATCACCACCCGTCACTCTACCACACCATGTGGTCGGCCGAGGGAGGACTTGCTTGCGTAACCTCCAAACTATCACATGAAGTAAATTTGGACATGAGGCTATTTTGAGACGCTCAAACAGCGATGATTCATACATCCGAATATACTCGATGCAGTACCTGCATAGAATACACACGATACTTCACAAGTATCGACTTCCTAAATAACTTAGTTATTTAATTTAGCATTACATGCTACCTTCTGTGGGTCCCACGATCCACACACTCGAGACATAAATCATGTCACAAACTGGGGGATACATACTGGGGTATTGGTCTGGCGGTTTACATCGTGCAGCGCACAACGCGCCATCACAAGAACGTGTCAGGAAGTCATGGACGGTTAGTGATGATTGGAGAAGTGGGCAAGACTGGTCATGTGACACTAACACACGACTTCACTACTCCATCATTCCACTTTCTCCACTTCCCACGAGATACGAGGGTTAGGCTTAAAGACGTGTATAAATAGGTTATCCTCCCTATTTTCCAAACAGAAATAAGACAAGACAACAAGGGCAAGTGTTGATACAATCGTATTCAAACACCGGAACTGATAGCTTACATTCTGCAAGCCAGTTCAGCTTTCTGATACAAGTCATACATAGCCAACACCTTCACAATCTCAACACCTTCTTCGCTTCCCTCACTAAGATCAACCCCATCTCCTTCACTTTGTGACCGAAACAAGTCTGGAATGACCATTTCTTGGTTTAGGCCGGATTTGCACAGATTAATTTCTCGAATCTACAATCTCTCCCGTGCAGTACATTTGTTTAGGGTTTAGATTCATTTCTCATCCACACACCCCAAATTACCAAAACCGGCAGAAATAGTTTTCACCCATGAACAATTGGCGACCATAGTGGGAGGTTGATCTCTCGGTTGCAAAAAAATTGAATTCTCAATTTTTCGGTTTTCATCTCGCGATGTATCCTCACCCGGAAACCACGGGTGGTTGGATATCATGGGAAGTGTAGCTAAAATGCTGGAGGATGTCTTGGAAAATCAAGCCGGTATCGCTAGAAGACAGAGCGAAACATTCCGCCTTTTGAATGATATAACATCACAATTACAAGAAGGGTCGGTAGGCATCTACTCGAGCCCGAGTGCAAGAAACGCCGAATCCTTAGCCAGGAGTCACACCTTTACCAGTGGAGATGCAGAAAGAGCGCGTAATCACAGGGGACTCAGGAGAGACGAATAACATAGTCCAGTCGACAACGAAGACTCGAGGCAACTCCACAGAGGAAAAGACTTGTCCGGGGTACCACAACGTCTGCCGAATAAAGAAAGGGAGCCTGCAGCTTACGGAGCCCTGCTAGAAGATTTATATCTCAAGACTCTTGTCGAAGCCCAGAAGACTGTCCAATTCGCATCGGCCTTTCATCTAAGTGAAGAAATGCTTGAGGAAGGAGAGATCAATCAAGGAACACATGAGTACAGAGGATGGGAGCGTTCAATTCGATCACTCACTTTGTGATATTACGACACCTTCACACCCCGTCACCCAGGCAAGCGATCCGCGGATATGATGGCACTCACAAATCTTCCAACTTCATCTCCGAAACGTGCTCCACATCAAAGCCATGTAGAGACACCACAATGCCCACAAACGCAGGAAAGGCTAGACTCGAAGTACCTACACTTTCCGTTCCCAATGAAAAAGAATTTGGAGTTGCTGGAGGCGTGGGTACGAAATGGAGAGATGGAGCTACCTCTTGTATGGCGTCCACCCACTGATCAAGAATTAATGGACCCGAGGTACTGTCATTTCCACCGGTTCCTTCACCACCCTACCAGTGAATGCAACGCTTTGAAACGCATTGTTCAGAAGAAGCTTAATTCAGAGGGATAGCTTTCCTTCTCTGAGAGATTAATGCGGACGATTTCCTTAGAGAGGCTACTTCGGTTTGATACAAGTGAGGCTTCAAAAGCAAGTAAGTTCTATTCAACAATTTTACAAGAAAGATAGTTTTAGAATTCACTGGAGACTTGGCATCCCACACATAGAGAAAGAGGCTCAATGATCAAATGCCATGTTTGTTTCCCTTCATACTTCCCTTTTACGCGACATTTGCAATTTCATATGATATGTGCAATCATTCATGACCAAGATGCAAATTCCATTTATAATAATCTCTTTCAGAAAATTCGTTCACAAAACTATCTCAAAATAAACCAATTCAATTACCGGAAGTCAAATTGTGAAAAGAAATCCTCATTATCACTCAAAAAGAAAAAAAAAAAGGGCATCTAAAGACAAGTAGGTGGCGCGAATCCTTCAAGGAAAGTCTTTCAGCAGCAACTCGTCCTTCTGGGCAAGAGTGAATTTCATCCTTTGAAGTACAGCCTGCTTCAGCTTCAACTCCTTAGATAACTTTTTAACCTCTTCTTCCCGGCGAGTAACACAGTCTACTTGAGAAGGGACTTCATCTTCTAATTTCGGAGCTCCTGAATCTCGGAGAACCCTTTGAAGAACCAAGGAGCATTGAAGTCGTCTCTTTTGCACAAACACATCTCGATGGCACTTCCAGTCTTCAATCATCTCCTCGAAAGCTGCATTCGACCAGTCGTGACGCTCATCCCATGGATAGAAAATAAAGCTTCCTGGACACGGTTGACCAATGCAAGACGACTTTTGAGCTTCGTAGTGGTAGCAATGTGGCCGTGCTTCTCCCATATTGCCATGTACAACCCTTCGAACTGAGCTGGCACGCTGAATCCTCTAACCAACACATGACCTGGATAAGGGATAATAAAAGGAGGATCGAACAAAGCCCCAGGCTGCGTTACCAATACTTCGCCAATCACAGGAGCCTTGTCAGTTGCAGGAGGCCTTTCGGAAGAAGTCACCACGAAAGCCTTATTGATTGGAACATGCTTAGAACGTTCTTCAAGGGGAGCCACCTCAACAATAGCGGATGTTGCCTCTCTTACATTCCTCCCGATGTCTACTTCACTTTGGGTGCTGATTTCCATCACGGCCCCATCAACAAGATCACTTAGGAAGGAACCTTGTCCAGCCGAGCTTGCATCATCTCTGTCATTGTCTGTAAAAGGAGCGGTTTCACCAGACTTCTCAACATGAATATCAGTGTTACCAGACTTCTAAGGATCAGTGTCGCCAGACTTCTCAACATGAAGTCCAACGTTACCTGATTTATCGTTCTGAATGCGCGCCAACCTTGTGAAAACATTCTCTTTTGGAATTCCCTGATTTCAAGCAAGGATCACTCTTAGAAGAATTTACTCTGGAGAAATGAAGGAATCAACAGAAAGAGAAATACCTGCATATTGGAGGAATTGAGGATCACCGAATCACATGCCTGCCTTTTAGATCTCTCTCTGGGGACTGCAATTATCATCTCTGGTCCGTTTTCCTGGGAGTGGCTTCAACCGGAAATGCTTCTTCAAAACGTCAGAAGATGGCTCACCACGGGAATCTGTCACAACATCCTCCGATAATTCCTGGAAAGCCAATAGTTGCTTCCTCCAAAATTCCTTATACTTATCGGTTACCACTGGGTTTCTCCCAATAGGCCATAAGGGAAGACTCTCTGCGGTGCCAAGAACACTTGACATTAAAACTACCGGGAGAAGTTCTTTCGGAGCCTCCGACGGATGGATAAATGGAACACCCTTGTCAAATCCCATTTGACGAGCAGCCCTGTCAATGTTGTACGGAGTCACAGTAAATGCTTCATTAAATAGAGACGGGATATATCCCGAAATGCAGCTGTGCAGATAAATAAGTTCTCCAAATTTCATAATCTTGACATCGGTACGCAACACGGACCGTCAGAAGCAATAGAAAAAGTCTTCGGGTGAACAATGAAAGAGTGGATCGGCCCACATGGACGGAAATCTACGGAAGATACATTGTCAAAGATGTCCACGAGTTTCGCACTGGTTCTGGGATGCCTCCTCTTCCAACGGAGTATTCTCGAGCCACCATACAAACTGCTGAGCGAAGTTGCAGGAACAGGAGCATAACTTTTGAAATGTTCCCACAAGAATGCCTGAAGAAAAGCGAAGTGGACGTACGACTCCACCTTCTTGTACCCGTTGGAAACATGCATGTCCATTGCTAATGCGTCCAGGATGAGAATACAAGCGATCCAAGGAACAAGGCACCTAAGGGAAGAACTTCACCTTTTGCTAGCTTTATAGCAATCCTAACAAGGACACCTCTTATGGTCTTCTTTCCAGAACCGTCGTCAAATATATCTCTGGATAGCCACAAAGACAGGAATGCAATCACGCTGAGCTCGTTTTCCAACTCCGATCCGGTTACGGGTGCAGGAGACCACTCCGATACCCACCGGTGTAAAATCATCTCGTATCTTTTTTCTCCTCCTTGTCCAGATCGTCGAATTCTGCCACCTTTTGGAGTATAGCATCATAATCACGTTGTTCTGTGTCAGAAAGATCGTAATAAAAACTTCAAGCGACAGGCAGGTTCATCAATACAGCTACGCTTTCCAGAGTAATAGTCATCTTTCCCCATCTAGATATGGCTGTATGAGTACAAGGGCGCCACCGAAAAAATGAAAGTAATCAAGCCTGCAGCGTCTTTCTTAATTTCAAGAGCAGCAGATGCCATGACCGCATTAAGGATTTGCGCTTTGGTCAAATTAGCTTTAACATCCTTATTATTCAACATGCGTCTCATCCACCCTTCATAAAACCCGGTGGAGTATGACAAATCTTGAAGTCGATAGGAGAAGGCGGATATTCATTTCTTCGAAGACAGAACCTCATCACAAGTGCCGAAGAAGAAGATGGATCAGCTTCCATATTTTCTGAACCGGAGAGCAGGACTATCTTGTGAGAGGGATGTTTCCTAATGTTTGGAAAAGGCGAGGTGAACAACTCATCAGCAATGTCCGGCATATCTTTGAAGCTGTCAACACTTCCTGACTTAGCACCAGCATTATCTCCGGAAGACATCTCAACAGGAGTTCTTTTCTTCATTCTGCAATAAAAGACAGGAGTCAGTACTTGTATAAAAATGCGCGAGACGTGTAGTCACACACGACAGAACACACATTCACGTTGGAATACACAAGGCCGGGATTGGGTCCAAACACCGGTATTGATCAAGTTACAAGTTCGGTATTGATCAAGTTTCAAGTCCGGTATCGCTCAAAGTTTCAAGTCCGGTATTGCTCAAGTTTCAAGTCCGGTGTTGGTCAAGGGCACAAGGCTGGTATAAAGGAGACATTCAGTCAAGCATACGCGGTATGGGACCCACGTTCAATCGAGCATGTATGGCGGGACCACATTTATTTGCACAACACGGTTCTCTTATGTTCATGGGAATCATGTTCACGAAATTCAATCCGAATTTCTTTCCAAGCTACAACCTAAGAAGCTAGTTTTTGCATGCAACAATGAAAAAGGAAGCAGGACACAACATATTCATGGATTCACGGCTTGTTTTACTAAGAAATCCTAGCAAATATTGGTGTATCAATCTTGGTGGAAGAGCTAAGCATAATATATATCTTGCAAAAGGTGTTTACCTAGCAAACTAGGGTTTTACCTTAAAAAAAAAAAAAAAAAAAAAAAAAAAAAAAAAACCGCTACCTTTATCGGACGGACGGACGACGACAGCGAGCTCCGGCGGCGTTGGCAGCGGCGGCGGCAGTGGAGATCACGAATGGGAGCTGGCCGAATAACAAAAAAAAAAGTGTGTGAAGAAAAAGAAAAGGGTTGGTCCCTTTTATAGACAAAAATTCGGAAGAATCCCAATAGAACAAGGATTCCTTTTTTGATTGAATTCCTCTTTTGATTCAAACACGCAAGGAAGGATACCGGTCCCACCAAAGGATTCCGCGCTTGCACAACGGTATTTACATGGACAACTGCTAGCGGTCGGTCAACATTCCTCCGGGTAAACTTTATTTATCATGTCTTCTTCACATAAGTATGTCACCATCTCACGCCTACCCCACAATAGCGTAACCATTATGCGCTAGGCAGGGGACTTAATGTTGATGGTGGATTTTCATTTAAGGCTAAAATTGTAAAAGCCAAAATTATGCGCTAACATCTTGCAAAAGATAAAGCCATTAATAAGTGATTAATACTTCTTCATTTTACTAATTCACCTAGAAAGGAGCATGTGGCAACAATCCCAGTGATTTGCGTGAATTAAATACACGAAATTCATCCAGGTTGGAGCATGTAGCAACAATCCCATATACCCTGTGAATTTACAGCATTATTAATTAATGCATGACCAGCCTTATATTTCTTGTACTCATTACCGGTGCGGCATGACGACTGAGTGTTGTTCAACACGAACCTCCAAGCATTAATAATGAAGCATGTACGAAATACCCGTACAGGCTACAACTCTCGGTGTGTTATACTAGCCCGATTGAGCATATTTGAATCTGGACTGTCCATATCAGTCTCAGAAACGATCACGACCATCCAACTTCACCAGCATGATTGGATGGCTTAGATTGAATCCATGACCCCAAGCGGTATTGGAATATTCACTACCGACCCAACGCCGGCCTCTCATGGTCGGCCTCCCCAAAAGGGTGGCATAGCTTGCCAAACCGTCCAAGCCAAAGCAGTATGGACGAAAGACCCTAAATTAGGGTTTACGGCAATTTACATGTGTCGCAAAACAGTCTCAACCATCCATCTTCGCAGGCATAGATGGAGGGTGTAGATGTAGATTCAAAGGGCCCAGAGCATGTCAACACGCTCACGGTAAGCCCGCCTACACACATGACCGATCGGTCAGGACCAACCATGGCTGGTCGTTCCATATCGTGCGCCCAAAGTGGGCATGCCGCCCGGCCGGCAAAAACCCTAATTAGGGTTTGCATTGATCGCAAACGTCCGTTTTCTCCTGATCGAATGGAGGGTTTAGGAGTCGACTGAGCAGGTCTAGTGAGTATCAACATGATCACCATGGACCCATCTATCTCCACATCCGATCGGCCAAGGCATACCATACCTGGTTGTTCCAATTCGCACGCCCAAACTAGCGTGGTCACACCTCCCAATCACGAACTGATCTCGACCACTCAACTTCGTCGGACAAATTGAGTGGCTTAGATCATGTTTCTATGGGACTTGATAAGGTATAGGCGTGAACACCGGCCTACCACCTACATGCCGAACCAATCGTAGGGACCGACCAAGCTTGGTCGTCTTGAAACGCATGCCCAAAGTTGGCATGACGCGCGGCATTTGCGGCACCAAACTTCGTCGTAAATCAATCCTGACCGCTCCTCTTTGCCGGACAAATTCAGCGGTCAGATCACACTTTCACGGGACAATGAGGTATGGGCATGTATACCGGCATGCCGTCTACACGCATGCCTGATCGGCCATACCAAAATCGTGTCCCAAGCTTGGATTCGACCAAGCTGAAAAGTGGTGCTTGCGCACCTCTTCTAAAACCTAATTCCACTAACGGTTATGAGATGAGTGTCTTAAAATCATCTCGTTCGTCCAACTTCACCGACTTGGTTATACGGCCACAGTCGGGAGTTAATTGGTCGGTGAGGCGTCATGGTGATCACCACCGTCACTCTACCACACCATGTGGTCGGCCAAGGGAGGAGTTGCTTGCGTATCCTCCAAACTATCACATGAAGTAGGCTGGACATGAGGCTATTTTGAGATGCTCAAACGTGATGCTTCATACATCTTGAATATACTCGATGCGTATACTGCATAGAATACACACGATACTTGTGAAGTATCGACTTCCTAAATAACTTAGTTATTTAATCTAGCATTACATGCTACTTTCTGTGGGTCCCACGATCCACACACTCGAGACATCAATCATGTCACAAACTGGGGGATACATACTGGGGTATTGGTCTGGCGGTTTACAGCGTGCAGCGCACAACGCACCATCACAAGAACGTGTCAGGAAGTCATGGACGGTTAGTGATGATTGGAGAAGTGGGCAAGACTGGTCATGTGACACTAACACACGACTCCACTAATGCATCACTCCACTTTCTCCACTTCCCACGAGATACGAGGATTAGGCTTAAAGACTTGTATAAATAGGTTCTCCTCCCTATTTTCCAAACAGAAACAAGACAAGACAAGACAACATAGGCAAGTGTTGATACAATCGTATTCAAACACCGGAACTGATAGCTTACATTCTGCAAGGTAGTTCAGCTTTCTGATACAAGTCATACATAGCCAGCACCTTCACAATCTCAACACCTTCTTCACTTCCCTCCCTAAGATCAACCCCATCTCCTTCACTTTGTGACCGAAACAAGTCTGGAACGGCCATTTCTTGGTTTAGGCTGGATTTGCACAGATTGATTTCTCGAATCTACAAGCACTCCCGTACAGTGCATTTGTTTAGGGTTTAGATTCATTTCTCATCCATACACCCCAAATTACCAAAACCGGCAGAAATAGTTTTCACCCATAAACACATACTCGTTCGCAAACTGATTTAATTGTTGAAGTCTGGGAATCAAGTTTGCGTACCCGTCCTCAAATGGTTTCAACTGAGTTCGGTCCAAGCTAAAGTTTGCGTACCCGTTTGCAAACTATCGGCTTGTGACGAATGTCTGAAACTTAAGTTTGCGTACCCGTTTGAAAAATTAAGTGGTTCAAGTTCATAAATCGGTTAAGTATGATTGCATACTCATGAACAAATACATTTATATAATAAGGAATGCAATCTTTGCAAACCGTGGCTAAATAGTTCATTAACCGATTCTTTTGAATCAATCTGATTTTGCTTCAATTGTGTCTTGTATACTTCTATGAGAATATAAAAAATTGAAAATATATCAATAACACAATTAGATTCATTTGATTATCAATTGATCTAGAAGTGTTAAGATGAACATGGTTAATACAAAAGTGTTCATATGGCTAACTTCGGTTAACTGTTATTGAGCCAACTTAATATACACGTTTAGGTACGGTTACTCACATATAAATAAAAGTATATTTCATTTGTGTGTGACAAGCTAAGACCATCTAACGGTGGAAAGATATTAGCTTGAATCTTAAATCAGGTTTCATCTAACGGTGAATATTGATTGCTTTGTTCCAAAGTTATCAAACCCTGATTTGAAGCCTATATAATGGAGATTCTTGCAACTGGGAAACCTAATCCCCACACCTCATGTGGGATACTAGTTGTGACTAGAGTCGATTCTCCTTTAACCTAGGTTTTTTCTAAAACCATTATAGGTTAACGACTTAAAGACTTCATTGGGATTCTAAAGCTAGACCCAACTATTGTCTCTTTAGTTGCGTGTTCTGATCTTACTTTTTTTTATCGTATTGAGTACTATCTTCTCTAAGATTTGCTCGAGATTTATCTCTGACAGGTAAGATATAAAAAGTAATCACAAAGCTTTGTGATTCCGCAATAACTTGTTCTACTACCATATAGTTAAGTTATTGTGAGGTGCTTGATATTTATAGGTTGTTCTTTGGGAATATAAGACCGGATTATCAATTGGTTCTGTTCACCTTGATTTATCAAAATACGAAACAAAAACTTCGTAGGTATTTCTGTGGGATACAGAATTATCTATTCTAATAGACTTTTCTGTGGGAGACAAATTTGTTTATCAAGTCTTCAAATTTGGGTCGTAGCAACTCTTAGTTGTGTGTGAGATCAGCTAAGGGAATCAAGTGCGTAGAGTCTTGCTGGAATTCAGAGGCGTAAGGAATGCGACTGTACCTTAATCCGTGTGAGATTGGTTAGGGCTCAACTACATTCCAGTCCGAAGTTAACTTGTAGTAGGCTAGAGTCTGTAGCGGCTTAATACAGTGTGGTGTTCAGGTCTGGACTAGGTCCCGGGGTTTTTCTGCATTTGCGGTTTCCTCATTAACAAAACTTCTGGTGTCTGTGTTATTTCTTTTTCGCATTATTTTTTCTATATAATTAAAATATCACAGGTTGTGCATAGTTCAATCAATTGGTAAATTCAACCTATGGTTGTTGATTGAAATTGATTGACACTTAACATTGGTCTTTGGTACTGTTCAAGTTGTTTCTCATAATAATCAGGCTCGCGGATTTCTATCTGTTTGATTTGCTGATTACATTGAGAAACAGAGATATGAATCTTGGATATATTTTCCTTGATTGAGTCTGACTGTCTAGTTGATTCTCTTGGAATTATATTTGAGTTAGTCCATATAGATTGCCTAAACGAAATATTGGGTGTGGTTGTTAGACCTCCGCTTTTTCATTAAGGATCTAGAACATATATTACTTAAATCATATTTCGATAGTTTAACCAAGATAAGCTTGAACTCGAAATTTATTCTTTCCAATATTAAATCTACTAAAATCATACGACATGGACTCATAAGATAGAATAGTAAATAGGATAGGCCATACTTCACAAAATATAAATCAACATATAGTTTTGTACATCTAACATTGACGACAAGCTTGAGATCACAAAATTTGTTAGTAAGACCAAGTGATGCTCTAACAAAGATGTTTATTATCCCCGTGATTTTCCATGTCCTTTGTAGAAGATCATGAAGAATATTTATTCCATATTCTCTACAGTTCATTATCTTGAAAAGAAAATATTTCTTCCAATTGCATATTATTTTCTTCTGGGTCATTTAGTAACTCAATGGAATCTGGAGGCTCTTCTTCAAATAGATCCTCAATACGGTTAGCTAGATCCTCAAGCTCATTTTATTTTAATGATGAAGCCATAAAAGGAAAAGAGAGTGAGGTACTTAAGAAAATATAAGCTGGGATAAAGGAATAATTATAACAGAATAAAGAATTTACATCAGAAAGAAAAAGAATCGAAGTAGATCTAATGGGTATTCAAGAAGATTCAGATGAGAAAACTGAGTATGAGATTGAAGTAGAGAGATAATCGTTCATTAGAAGAAGAAAAAAAACGGCAAGATGAAAATTATATTCGCCTAAGAGACGAAAAATGAGCCTTTCTTTTAATTTGAAGTCGAATTTTAATCTTTCGTTTTCTATTCAGTCTTCAATCTTCAAGGTTATTCAGTGATGTTTGATCCTTAACTACCATATTATAATCCTAGTCTGAGACTTGACTTTAGTAGAATGTAAATCAAGATATTGTTTTGTACATCTAACATTGACAACAAGCTTGAGATCGCTAAACTTGTTAGTAAGACCAAGTGATGCTCTAACAAAGATGTTTATTATCTCCGTGATTTTCCATGCCCTCTGTAGAAAATCATGAAGAATATTGGTTTCATCTTCTCTACAGTTCATTATCTTGAAAAGAAAATATTTCTTCCAATTGCATATTATTTTCTTCTGGGTCATCTGGTAACTCAATAGAATCTGGAGGCTCTTCTTCAAATAGCCCCCCATACGGTTAGCTAGATCCTCAAGCTCAGTTTATTTTAATGATGAATCCATGAAAGGAAAAGAGAGAGAGGTACTTAAGAAAAGATAAGGTGGGATAAAGGAATAGCTATAATAGAATAAAGAATTTATAGCAGAAAGAAAAAGAATCAAAGTAGATCTGATGGGTATTCTAGAAGATTCAAATGAGGAAACTGAGTATGAGATTGAAGTAGAGAGAGAATCATTCATTAGACGAAAAGAAAAAGAAAAAAAACAAAGGTAAGATGAAAATTAGAATCGCCAAAGAGACGAAAAATGAGCATTTTTTTAATTTGACGTCGAATTCTAGTCTTTTTTTTTTAAATCTTTTCTCTTTTTTTGTAAGAGCATCTCCAACAACGGTTATTAAAAATCATGCGTGGAAGTTTTATTACGAATGTAATAAATTTAGGATCTCAGAGCTACTAAACTATCTCCAATAATATATAATATATGATTTAACCCTTAGAATATCTTATGTATAAAATCTTAACCTTAAATTTTATTTTAAATAATAATTAAAAAAGAAAGTTGATGAAAAATATGACATGGAGGTGAATCCAAAGGTGTTCAACACCTTCATATCAAGTATTTCATCCTTCTTATCTTGTAGGGCCTAACTATTGGAGATGAATATGTGCTAAATGGGGATCTAAAACACCGCTTAATTGGGAGCCCCAAAAATAATTAGGGGCCTCCCACTACAGGACAAAAAGGGTCATTAAATTGGTTACCCCTTATCCATTTTTTTAAAATGGCTAAACTGTCCCTACATTATTAGTGTTAATAATTAATTAAGTTTAGTTAATTAGTGTGAATAGATTAAAATCAAATTTTAGAATTAAAATTGAAAAAAAAAAGGTTTTTGAAGAGATGAAGAGATATCGTCATCTCAAAATGAGGAAGCTCAAAATGAGGGTGCTAATGAAGATTCCATTGGTCAAAACGAAGAAACCAATCCTCAAAATGAAGAACACGATGTTCAAAATACTTAGGGAAACTTGTTATGCTCTTCAAATTGTCTAGATGGTGCTCTAAGTGGTCGATCCTTAGACACTATGCCACGACTCAGAGAAAGAGTCGTCAGTGTCGAGGAGTGTATACCCCAACGACTCTGGAAAGTCGTTCATTAATTGACACCACCATTGACGACTCAAACCTGCAACTTTTTCACGTTATGAAAAATCGTCAAGGTAATATGATAAAGCCTGACGACTCTAACAAGGGTCGTCACCCAAAAATTTCACACATAAACGACCGTCAAATTCCAAATGACGACTCTACAAAATAACGACTCTATAAGACTTAAGTTGAAGACCCTTTCAATTTTTGGGACAGAGAGGTTGTTTGTTTTTCACATAGAGTCGTTAACTTTTAAAAAGGGGTCGTTCACAAAGGATCGTCATATGTTTCTATATTATGGTAACGACTCTAATCTAGAGCAAAAAAAAACTTTAAAACCAGAATTAGGGTCGTTATCTCCTTCATCATATATCCTAACGATTTTTCATAGTCTCTACATGCATATGAAAAATCGTTAGGCTTTAGATTTTTCGGGTTATTTTTGGGGTATAAATGGAGTGGGTATAAATTTACTGAAGCCCCTAACTATTTTTTAGGGCCCCCAATTAATCGATGATCTAAAAACCCATGTGTCATGAAAAAAATAATCCCAGATGCTCTAAAAAAACCTCATTTGATTGGGGGCCAAAAATATTAATTGGGGGCCTTGAAATTTTATTTGCAACCCAAATTTTTCAGGGGCGTATTAAACCGATTGTGAAAGTACTATTTTACCCTTCACTAAAAATAAATCTTAAAACCTATTAACCCTTAATCCTAAGCCCCAATTCATTTCTAGTTCTAAACAAAAAGATCACTCCCTCCCCTCTCACCCTCTCGACTCTTCTCTTCTCCTCCATTAACGACTCCAAGAAAAAAAGAAAAAAAAATTCACCCGAAAAATTTCAGTTACAGTAAAAGGGTTGTCAATTCGACAAGCCTAAACCCTAACGATTTTTCATATGCATATAGAGACCATAAAAAATCGTTAGGGTATATGATGATCAAGATAACGACCATATTTCTGGTTTTCATATTTTTTTTACCCTAGATTAGAGTCGTTAACATAATATAGAAACCTATGACGATCCTCTATGGACGACCCTTTTTTTAAAGGTCAACGACCCTAGGTGAAAAACAAACAGCCTCTCTGTCCCAAAATTTTCAGAGTCGTCTTGGTATAGACACACAAAATAACGACTCTTTGTGACCCAAGCTAAGAGTCGTCGGGTATATCATATTACCCTGACGATTTTTCATAACCTGGAAAAGTTGCAGGTTTGAGTCGTCAGGCCTGACGATTTTTCATAACCTGGAAAAATTGCAGGTTTGAGTCGTCATTTTTGGTGTCAATACATTGACGACTTTATAGAGTCGTTGGGGTATACATCCCTCGACATTGACGACTCTTTCTCTGTGTTGTGACATATATCCAATTCATGGGAGAATTTAAGATAATCTTACCATCAACACAATCATCTTTGTTACTTGAACCTTCTCCAACATCATTTCCCCTACTTGAATTACTCATTTCTAAAAACCCCAAGTTTTCCTCTAAAACCTCCTCTTCTTCTTGTCAACTCACAAAAAAAAACAAAAAAAAAAAAAAAAATCTAAAATCTGATTTTAATCTAACATAATCTAACCACACTAATTAAATTAATTTTATTAAGTTTTAATACTAATCATTCAGAGGTAGTTTAAGTATTTAGAAAATTTTTTGCTAAGGGGTGACCCAAATTAGGTTTGGGTGACCTTTTTTGTCCTCTAGTGGGAGACCCCCAATTAATATCTTTGGCCCCTAATCAAATGTGGTAAAAAAACAATACTTATTTAAAATTTTACACGCTTTTGACCTTGTCAATGGAAGAGAAGAGAGCAGCAAGTGATGTTAAAAGTGGGTCATACCGCAATCTATTGCGCAGTTTGCTTTTGCCGGCCATAGGCGGTTGAAGGACATTGCCCGTTCCACTAACTTTGAATTTCTTATTTCAAGATTCAACAAAGAAACCTTTTAATCATTTAACGACTTTTAAGTATCGATACAAGGATATCATAGAGATAATTTGGCACTGCTGCACGTCAATTAATCATTTAACTACTTTTAACTTTGTAAAGCAGGATATATTAGGTAAGGATTATCTTCATTCTTTCTAGTACTAGTACAAGAGTGTTAAGCACGTGCGTATGCGCGTGCGGAGTCGATAGTTCTTTCCGTTTGAGAGCATCCACAGCGGGAGACCAAAACTAAAATTTTGGTCCAAAAACCAGACGCAATGGAGAAGGAGTAAAGATCAAAGACCAGACTAAAACCAAAAATCAAACCATATTTGGTCTTTAGTTTGGTTTTAGTCGGGCGTAATTTAAAGTTTCGTTTGAACGGGCGTAATTTATAGTTGCGCCTGATGGTAGGGCGGAAGCTTATTCTGCGCCTGATGGTGGGGTGTAACTTTAAGTTACGCCCGAATAAAAAAAAATGGGGTGCAACTTTAAAGTTCGCCTGATTGGGGCGCATTTTTTTTTTTTTTTTTAGTCCTGCCCCGTAGCGTCGCAGCACGGAGTAAACCAAATTTTTTTGGTTTTTTTTTTTAGTTTTTGGTCTTTGGTTTTAGTCGTATGATTGCAGTTGCTCATAGGGCACAAACAATGACTTGTTTCCTGTCTAGTAGATTCCAAATATTAACGGAAATGGGAAAATGAAAGACAAATCGAATAAGGGGTCGGACCAATTCCTATTCGATCATGTTATACCATAAAATTTATTTCTTCCCAAGTTTGGTCCCACGTGTTGCACAAAACATGCATGGTAAACAGTTGTAAGAACATAAAGGGTAATATGGTAGTTTGCGTTCATTTCATGTAAAATCAAAGATCACAAAAAGTCTAGAACTTAGTCTAATGTCTCTTTCTCTCCGTCTATATTTTCATTTTCATTTTTTTATCATATTTAGAAGAGTTAAATGTAAGGTTAAAGCTGGCACCCTCTTCAGTTTGTACAGTAATCAATCGATATATCATCATCTTCCTCATTCAATTTGTTGGTGATGTAGTATTAAAATTTCCCATATTAACTTCAATTTTTTCTTCTTAACTAATTTTTTAATTCAAAACAGTTTGTAATTTCACTGATTCCTTCACTTCGATCAAGTATCGAAACAGATCCGTTAATGGTGTAGAAATTGTTCCACTTATTCAATTGAATTGATGTTAATTTACCTTAATACCCCCCATTTATTTATGTTAATATGTCATAAAGAAGAAATCAAACTAAGGGCAAATATGAAATATCAAAATTTGCAGCTTCAACTGCTATTGCTAAGGGGAATTTACTTTGTATAATAGAAGGAGGATTCCACCTATTTGCCACCCTTACTTTTCCTATTTACCACCCTCATTAATTGCAACCTCCACTTATCCTATTTGCCACCCATTCTTTTTCTCATATATCCTAAATATCACTTCTTTGACTTTTTGTTTACACCAAACAAAGAAACCACACCAATAACTAAACTTCTGAAGAACCCTATGTTCCAAATCAATCTCTCATCTGCACCTTGTTCATGTTTGGCTGCGTGAATGATGTTTGTCTGTGTGTAATAATACATCATTCTGCCAATTTTCCCTAAGAAAAAGAGAAGGAATATCCCGCCCTTTCCTCCACGAAGTATTCTTTGTGTACGGAGAAATGTGAAGCTGGAAATGAAAATGGTTTACATCTGTTGTGATGGTAAAATAATTGATTTTAGTTTACCTTTATGTTACTTCCATATTGATTGGTGTATTAACTTAAAACAAAATTAAGAGGGTGGTGGTGGCATTGGCGAACTTTGTCTTCTTGTTCCAAGGAGTGATCAACTCGATTGATATGGGCAAGTACAGTCGTCCAAACATAACCGGCTATTCCTTTACACGATCGTCCAGGATCACGGATGATTTGGAATACCTCGTGGTCGTCCGGAAATCGCTTACCAGTTCAACCAAAAAAAAAAAAAACGGAAAATACACTAATCAAACAACCAAAATAGATCACTTACCTTCGAACCTTCTTTACCAAATGTCGTTTTAGTTAAATTACCATAGATGTTCTATTCATATTTGGATATTTTGTTATAAGATTTTCAATCGTGGAATCTTTCGTAATAACGATTTAGGAACTATTTGACGATTAAGTTGTTGATTTTTGGCGAATTAACTAATAAGAGTTAAAGAAATAATAGATTTAAAAATAATAATGTCCTAACTGAATTTTTTTAACCTAGGGTTAATATTTTTTGGGTATATTTATTAAATACCCCTAATTTTGACACCCAACAAATATACCCTTATAAAACAATACAAATACCCCTATCATTTAAATACCTTATCCATTAATAAATAGATTACCTTAATACCCTCACTTACAATATTATTTTACATTTAAAAATCTTATCCATTAAAAAATAGATTTTTCTATTATTTCATTTCACCACCAACAAATGCACCGCCGCCACCACCACCAATCCGCCGCCACCACCACCACCGCCACCACCACCACTCCACCACCACTTACTAAATACAAACCACCAATAATATTCCATCACCGCCACCACCGCCAAGACTTATTAAATACAACCACCACCACCGCCACCACCACCACCGCCGCCACCACCGCCGCCGCCACAGGCCACCGCCTCCGCCACACACCACCGCCGCCACACACCACCGCCGCCACACACCACCGCCACCACCACACCGCCACCGCCGCCGCCGCCGTCAATATTAGGTGTCAACAACTGAAGTTGATCCAAAAAATCAAAAGTTCAAAAATATTTGTCAAATTTGGTTGTTGATTCCATTTTTCCATTGTTGATACACAAACATTGGTTGTTGACTCCCTAAACTAAGGTCAATTTCTATTGTTGATACACAAATATTTGTTGTTGACTCCTTACACTAAGATTAATTTCTATTGTTGATACACAAATTTGGTTGTTGATTCCATTTTTCCATTGTTGATACACAAACTAAGGTTGTTGATACACAAAAATTGGTTGTTGACTACCATTTTTCCATTGTTGATACACAAACTAAGGTTGTTGATACACAAACATTGGTTGTTGACTACCATTTTTCCATTGTTGATACACAAACTAAGGTTGTTGATACACAAACATTGGTTGTTGACTCCCTAATAGTTGATGGAGTAGTATTCAACAACTTTTCGTCCAACCTCACCACCACCACCGCCAGCAGCGTACAACATTTCGAACACCACAAACAACCAGAATCACTATTATCTCCATGAACAACTTTAATTAATCATTCCAACCACAACCAACACAATCTTCATCATCAAAATTCATCGTTCCAACCTCACCAGCATCACCACCACCACCAGCACAAAAAAACTCCACCAACACCACAACAACCAGAACCACCACTATCTTCGTGAATGATTTTATTTCATCATTCGAACCTGAACAAAACACAATCTCTATCATCAATTTCATCGTTCTAACCTATTTACATCTACATACTACCACCACCAACAGAAACTCAAACTAGAGAAAGAAGATAATCAATTGATAGATTGAAAAATACATACCTCCTTTCATTTGCCGCCACCACCATCATTGTAGATCTGGTATCTTCCTCCATCACCACCATCATCTTCTTCAAATAAAACAGAGATTTGATATCCTCCTTCACCACCGCCACGACCTTCACCTCTATTATTTGAAACTAGGGTTGCTGTTGGATCTTAAATTCGAGCTTGTTACTCTATCGATCGAGAAGAAGAACTTTCAATTGAAAAGTTAAGCCCATTAAATCTATTGAGACATCAAAAGAAGAGGAATATTAATGAGTTGATAATGATTATCAAGCTTGATTTCGAATCAATCGGGTGAAAATCGATCTAAAGCAGGTGGTGATGTCATGCTTGTGATGGATTTTTGGAAGCATAAGAGGTCTTCTTAGAATCGATGACGAGATCGGTGGAGGTGGTGGCGGAGGCGACTATGAAGGATGGGTAATGAAGAAGTTCAATGTACTGGCGGAGATGACGATGAAGAAATAGAGTTTCGGTTTAGTAATGAAGAAGAAGAAGAATCGAGTAGATTAAGGGTATTAAAGGAAGTATCTTCTAATTGAATTTCCTTGTTTCTAGATTAGGGGTATTAATATAGTGGACAAGGGTATTTTTGAAGCCCATGAGAAGGAGGGGCATTTATATAATTCCCACATATTTTTTTTAAGGGGTTTTTAACAAAAACATAGTTTAATGAAGAAGAAGATAAATTAGAATGGTGATGGTTATAGTCAAATTTAATTTGACTTTTGTAGGTGGTGAATAGGAAAAATGAGAATAAAAAGTAGAATTATTTTAGGAATTTTGAAGATGATGGCAACTAGGAAAAGTAGGGATGGCAAATAGGTGGACCTAATAGAATAGACGGCTGCAGAAGTATGGTATGATCGCCCCGGACCTAGTGCTGTTGCACAATGACATTGTGCTCCTTCTGTTTGCAATTGACTAGATAGCGTACCGATTTAAATGATTGTTAGTCTCGGTTAATAAACATACATACCCGCCCCAATTATGAGAACATGGGATTTCATGTGTGATTTAAAAAAGCCTGCTGCGCGTAACATGGGGGCTCGACGTGATAGTTACTTAATAAACCACTTGCATTCCACTATACCAAAGTACTCTTTTTGAATCATCAAGAGAGGCCACATACCTTCTTTCCATTCATTAATTAAAAGAGTTCATTCCAAAAGTCCAAACCAGTCGAAGATAAGAGTTCATTTTCTAAATTAATTTGCTGTCAGACGTTAACCCTATAAAATTTCTATGTTCTCAGTCACATCTTTTAGTTTTAAGTAATATACCGCCGTTAACCTTCAAAGATAAAAAAGGCATCCAGTTTGGAATGTTTGCAAGAACTAATGCCCTGCAGCCTCCACCATTAAACACATCGAGATAAAAAGAAAGGCTAGAAGGGGTGAGCATGGGCCGGTATGGACCATTTTTTACCTCATCCGCATCTAATCAAATCAAAAAAGAAAACATCCAATCCAATCCATTACGAATTTCAAATTTGGCTTCCGCGTCCAATCCAACATCCAACGGATTTGTATCCAATGAATGCACGGATGAACAGATTGGATACGGATAATCTAATGGATTTTGTTGGTTAAAATTTATAATGAAAAAAGAAAGCCAATATAGATGATTTGTTATAGAATCTACACATTTTATATACGTACTAGCCCTTAACCCGTGCCGTAACGGCACGGCCATGATGTTGGTTCATTTTTAATATATCGTATAATTTGTGTCCCTAATACTTATCAACTCCTTATGATTTAATATGTGTTTGTCATAAAAAATAGTTGGGATTTTCATCTCTTTTTTACTTTGTTTTTTCCTTTAATATGTTACCGCCGGAGATTTGCTCAAACGAAAGAAATATAATCTTAACTTCCAGACACTTTTTTATTTAGGTTCATTGCTTATAATGAGATAATGCTCTACATGAACATGGAAGTTTAAATATTTTTGGAAATATGTCGTCAACAACGCTCATCTCATTGAAATCAACTAATCAATATCGTCCATAAAAGTCTCCACATGCTCCTATTTCGCTCCAACTGACTCATATAACATGGTCATGTTGTCGATCCTCCAAATAGGCAGAGAATAGTATTTTTTTGCATCGAGCGAATGATACAAACTATCCAATGTGACATGATTTTCTGTAATTTTTCAACACCCAAGTAGATGACAATGTTTAAAATGTGTACCCATTACCTTTTGAAGGGATTGTATATATGCGAACCTCTCGCCATTAAATCTTCAACAAAGTATTGTGCCCAAACAATTCGTCTTAACGAAGGCTTTGGTAACTTCAAAAGTCTTGGATATTTTTCACTTAGTATGTTCCTACCTTCACTTGGAATACAATCTGGCGACACATTACCTCATAAAGGACCTTGAACACATATTGTACTCCATGATCCTATTTCAAATTAATAGATTGTCAATAGATCCTTTACCAAAAGTTGACATATTCTACGTTGAATATTTATAAAAAAATTTTTATGGTATTGTGGATCGTTGCTTTCTAAGACTGTAGTTTTCAAAATTGGCCTCTTCAAGTCCCACGGCTTTCTAAGTTTATATATCTTGTTTTTTTAACATTTTAGTTATCCATATTATGTTTACTAACTTTAAACTTGATGTCATCTTCTACTGTGAACTTTATGTGATTTCAGAATCGAAATAGTTATGCCTCTTTCATTCGTATCAAGTAATCCGTTGTATATCCCAACAATTCTTCTACAACAATTCCTTTATTTTGCCGTTTCCGGACCATCAGTAGCCATTATTGTCAAACACAATCTGTCTAATTTTTGTTGATGTTATGTATTTGCAACGTTCATTTTTCTTAAATAAATAGATTGTGGAAAAACTAAAAAAAAAAAAAGAACATAAGTATTACATCGGGTCTAAGTTACTATATCCAAAATACTCCGGACACTGCTTCTGGTGCCTTGTTTCCTCAAATTCCTCGTGCATTCTAGACAATATAGGCAACACCAATCATTTGCGAAGTGAGCTATTTGCGCAAGTGTAGTCAATGTATCCCTTGCATGTAATAATAATAACAACGCGTCAATTTTTTCAAGGCATCCAATTGTAAATGGTATGAATCTAATAGATTTGAATTATACATCGATTTTAGATATCACCTTCTTCTCACATAACATCGCAATTGAGGAAGGACAAATCTTGACCACTCTTTACATAGGCAGAGTTAGCCAAACTATGTTTTGCAATTGTCTTACGTGAAAATTATTATTAATACATATTTTAGTCAGCTCCTATCGAAGCCGATCTAATTAGTCCTATAGAAAGTTAATCTTAAATTTTTGACCGTATCTCTTGACCAAATTATTGAAGTATTCCAAGTCATGTTCAGCGTGTGATCTACCCATCTGTGTCTACTCTACCTTCTAACCCAGTGAATGAAACCTATACATATTGATCCGTAATTTGATATTGTTGATTTGTCATCAAGAGGTCGCAACATTTGAGAATGTAAAATATAAAAAATATTCTATAAACATCGGAGGCGAAATTTAGATTTATGATTTAGAGTTTTTTATGATGATTTTGATGAACAAACATAATTTTCAAACAAATATTTTTGAATGCAAATACATTTTCCCGGTCAATAAGGTTTTATTTCGGGAATTGAGTGAAAGTTGGTGTCTTTGTAGGTAGTTGTCGCGAAAAAACTCGACATTGATGGTCTTTCAGGAAAAATAATGTAATAGTACTTGAGAGAGCGATAATGTTCTCTTACGCGGGTACACCAATTGCCTTTATATAATACGGGTGATCGAACAGTCATGATCATATTGTCTTATACGTTCCGGTATCATCCTAGAAATATTTGGTTTTTGTCCTTATCAATCGTGCTAAAAACAACCAATTACATCTTTCACAATACAATAAAACTCACTAAAAAGCAAAAACTATTATTATACACTACTATTACCAACACCCGCACCACCATAAAAACCATCCACCACCACTATTTCTTCGACCAATAGTAATGTTACCGCCTCCACCATTCACAAACACCCGCCACCGCTTATACTAACCCTACTTCCACTACCACCATTAGAATTAATATAGTTTTTAGTAAAATTATGTATTTATGTTAGATTATTAAAGGGACATTTATAATAGAAATTTAATTAATCATTTATCTTTGCCAAGGACAAATCCTGACCACTCTTTACATAAACAAATCGATAGTAAATAATTTCATATGTTCTGATCTTGATTCGTGTCGTTCGTTTAGTTATTACATAACATGGCAATTGATTGCACCAATTTCTTAAAATGGACATGTGTTTTATCGAGTTTATTTTAACATTAGAATGATCAACCACGTTTTATACTTTATAATATAACGTTACACATTTTGTGGCGTTACGAAATTAGCATAATATATTTTTTTTTCACCAATACCCGCCACCACCATAAAACCATATGAATCCACTTTTTTTATCCACCACCACCTAGTGGCGGAGCCAAGGGTTGACTAACCTGGTTCTAACCCCTTAAATTTTTAATAACTACATAATTTTTTTAGTTTATTTTATAAATAGTACTTTGTCCATATATATTTATGGTTTAGTACACCAAAGTTTACATGTTTCTTTTAAAAAAAAATAGGCCTCCTCAATGTCAATTTTTGACTCCACCACTGCCACCATCACTGCCGCCCATCCCATGTAGGTTGTTGGACGCAATTCTAATTTTCAATCACAAATGCCATGTATGAGGTTTAGATTGAACAAAATTTCATCAATTGATTAGTTTCATTGTTATTTTTTTTCCGTGTATATATGCTTTTTTTGTATTGCAATCAATTTTATTTTAACATTAAAAAATCATGATTTATATGATATAGTACCAAAGATAATGGGGTACCATTTGGGTGATCCAACTACGATCATGAAAATATTGTCTTGTATGATATCATCCCTGAAATATATGGTACCTTCCTTTATCAAAAGTGTTAAAAACAACCAACCGCATCTTCCACACTACGATGTTATCGATGTTGTAACGACAACATAAAATTAATATTGTCCATCACTACTCACCAGCATTCACCGTCACTACTTCTTCCACCACAAACCAGGGGTGGATCCAGGATTTTGAGGAGATAGGGAGAAAAAATTCTTGGCAAGTTGGATACATGTGAAAAATGGACTTTGTATCCCATTTTATGATAAAAGAACAAAAATAAATATAATTGTGCTTGGCTCCGCCCTTAACCACCACTAATCTTTCGGCCTCCACCTCTTCCACTACTCATTGTCGCAGAAAATGTCTATTGATTCTATTTATCAAAATAACTTATAATTAAAAAATTATTAGTCATTTATTATGAGAAATTAGTGAAACACTAATTAATAAAACACTTTATAATGAATAGATTATTTATTATGTGCAATTAGTGAAACACCAATTAATAAAACGATTATGGTATTTAAGTTGAACAAACCACCACTGTTGATTTATCTTTTCTATCAATTCCAACCAAGGTGGGACACTGGTTAGAGGCCACTCTAATGACACAATAGGTCATGAGTTCGAACCTCCCCATTATAATTTTTGAAATTCCATATCCTGACTTGAGTATTCATTTTTCATTCATAATATTGGAATTAATGCCACGTGTGCGAGTTATAGGGGGTGGTCAGGAGAACCACATCCCTTGATTTATCTTTCCCACGGACAAATCCTGACCACCACTCAGACAAGCAAACTTAGCCTAGCTTTGTTTTGTACTCTTGATATAGAGGTGTCATGGACTACACATTTTATATTTATATATTTTCTAGAAAATATATAAATGCCCTTAATCTAACGGATATTCAAGGTTGCATCTGGGCCCAACCGTAATCCGTTGGATTTCAAAAATCCTATCCGCATCCAACCCATTAATGAACGGTCCGGGCATATATCCGCAAAAATACGGTTGGTCCCGGTTAAATCCGCGGATTACGGGCAAAATGCTCACCCTACCGTGCAAGAACAAAGGAACCTATAAGGAAGATCGTGGACTGCCGGCTTCATAATGAAGCAGAAATATTGGGCCAATCAATGTCCAGTGGATGGTTTATATGTTGAAGAGATCATCTATGCATTGATTCAATATGGTAGTTTTCAAGGCAAGGATATATTTCTCTCTTTTGAGCAAAGGTATTCTACGTTAGTGATCAAAGTCTATGTTAGAGCACTGCTCGGTCGAACTCGCAAGCGTTATTATCTCAAGCTTGTTTATCAATGTTAGTGATCAAAACTATAAATCTTGATTTCTAGTCTACTTATAGTGATCTCTCAGATAGATTGTGTTGTTGAGCATTAGACTTCACGACGTTCATCAATTGAAGACGAAGAACTACTAAGGAGAGCTTGTGGAACTTCATCAACAAAAGGTATGTGGAGACTAAAACTCATCTATCACTTGGAAAGTCTATTTCTACCCTATCTCTTATATTGAGACAAAAGTCGTATTACTATATAGTTGTCGATTATACACATTTGAGATTTCGAACTAAGTTTATCTCGCTTACATATTTCTCGAAATATGTGTTGGTAAGCTTTCGCTTCAACCAAGTTCATCTTATATTCTTGACTAAAGTCAAAAGATGATCATGTGAAAATCACCGAGTAACATCTTACATGGTTTGTGTGATACAATCATTTGGTGTAGAATTGGAATGTTTCGTTATGATTATTTCAATAACTTGAAAATTGTTTTGATGCTAATAGTGTGTGAAAACGGCTATTGTCATCCTCTAAGAAAGTTTTAATGATTGAAATAGAGTTTAGAACTATTGGATTATGAACATAGTGTGCATTCTTGCATGTATGTGATCCATGACCAGAACTAGAGTATGCATACCCGTATGCGTACTTGTAGTTGTGAAATTTGGTGTACCAAGTACACATACCTGTACGCATACTTGCGTAAGGTATAGGTCCGGGAATTTCTGATGGGTTTTGGAAGTGTCGTAAGTATGCGTACATGTTCGCATACTGAAGAACCCAAACTCAGACCGGCTACTTAAGTATGCGTAACCATTTGCATACTTGAGTGGTTAAAGTCCAAGAATCGGTTGTGACATGAACTAATACATTTATATATTAAGGAATGCACTCTTTGCAAACCGTGGCTATAATGTTCATGAATTGATTCAAGTGAATCAAAACCGATTTTGCTTCAATTGTGTTCTTGTATAATTCTATGAGAATATAGCAATTTAACAACTCTTTAACTAGTTTCATTTGAGTCATTTGAACTAGTTATCGTTAAGATGAATAAGGTTGATATGAGAGTGTTCATATACCTAACCTCGGTTAACTACGGTTGAGCCAACATGGTGTACACGTTTAGGTACGGTTATTTAAACCTAAATGAAGGTACATTTCATTTGTGTATAACAAGCTAAGTTCGATCTAATGATTAAAATATATTAGCTTGAATCTAATCAGGTTTTCATCTAACGATGATTATTGAATGCTTTGTTACCAAGGTAACTTAGATTGCAAACCCTGATTTGAAAACTATATAAAGGAGAACTTTAGCAACTAGGAAACCTAATCCCCACGCCTCCTGTGTGATACTAGTTGTATAAGCTATAGTCGATTATCCTTTAACTCACGAAACCCTGTAGGTTAACGACTTAAAGACTTCATTGGGATTATGAAGCAAGACCCAACTATTTTCTCTATAGTTGCGTGTTATGATCTTACTTCTTCTATCGTATTGAGTACTATCTTTGCTAAGATTTTCTTGAGATTTATCTCCGATAGGTAAGATTAAAAGTAGTCACAAACATCTTCGTCTCATCGTTTGTGATTCCACGATATCTTGTTTCGCTACCATACGATTAAGATTATTGTGAGGTGATTGATAATACTAGGTTGTTCTTCGGGAATATAAGCCTGGTTTATCAATTGGTTCCTGTTCACCTTGATATATCAAAAGACGAAACAAAACTCGTAGGTAATTCTGTGGGAGACAGATTTATCTATTCCAATAGACTTTTATGTGTGAGACAGATTTGTTTATCAAGTCTTCGACTTTGGGTCGTAGCAACTCTTGGTTGTGGGTGAGATCAACTAAGGGAATCAAGTGCATAGTATCCTGCTGGGATCAGAGACGTAAGGAGCGCAACTGTACCTTTAATCACTGTGAGATTGATTACGGTTCAGCTACAGTCCTGTCCGAAGTTCATTGGTAGTAGGCTAGTGTCTGTAGCGGCTTAATACAATGTGGTGTTAAAAGCTAGACTAGGTCCCGAGGTTTTCTGCATTTGCGGTTTTCCTCGTTAACAAAATTCTGGTTTCTCTGTTATTTCTTTTCCGCATTATATTTTGTTATATAATTGAAATATCACATGTTGTGCGTTGAATCGATCAATTGGTAAATCCAACCTTTGGTTGTTGATTGAAATTGATTGATCCTCGAAAATTGGTCTTTGGTACCGTTCAAGTTATTTCTCATATATTCAATCGGGCTCGCAAATTCCTATTTGCTGATTGCAGATTGAATTGAGAGATAGAGATATAAAACTCTTTGATATACTTTTCTCTAGATTGAGTCTGACTGTCTAGTTGATTCTCTTGAAAGTATATTGGAGTTTGTCTATTCAGATTGCCAAACGAAATATTGGGTGTGGTTGTTGTACCCCCGCATTTTCAATTGGTATCAGAGCAGGCAAACACGTTAAAGACCTTATAAGTCTGCGTTTGTAGCGATCTGAATATAGACAAAAGTGTTATTTCCATAAACGTACCTGTTTATGGGTGAAAACTACTCCTGCAGAATTTGGTAATTTGGGGTGTAGATGAGGAATGAATTTAAACCTTAAACAAATGCACTGCGCGGTGAGTGCTTGTAGATTCGGAAGTCAATCTTTGCAAGTCCGGCCTAAACCAAGAAATGGCCGTTCCAGACTTGTTTCGGTCACAAAGTGAAGGAGATGGGGTTGATCTTAGGGAGGAAGCGAAGAAGGTGTTGAGATTGTGAAGGTGTTGGCTATGAATGACTTGTAAGTAAAGATGAGCAGGCTTACGATTGATGCAAGCAGGCTCTGGGTGTTGGAATACGTTTTTGTATTAACACTTGCCTCTGTTGTTTTTTCCTCTTGTTTGGAAATAGGGCGGAGAACCTATTTATACAAGTCATTGAGTCTTATTCACGTCTCTCGCGGGAAGTGGAGGAAGTGGAGTGATGGAGTAGTGGAGTTGTGCGTCGGTGCAACACGACCAGCCTTGCCCACTTCTCCTGTTCATCTCTAACCGTCCATGACTTCCTAACACGTTCTTGTGATGGCGCGTTGCACGCTGCACGCTGTAAACCGCCAGACCAATACCCCAGTATGTATCCCCTAGTTTGTGACATGATTGATGTCTGGAACGTATGGATCGTGGATCCACGATAGGTAGCATGTAATGCTAATTTGAATAATCTGCGTTATTCAGGAAGTTGATACTTGTGAAGTATCGTGTGTATTTTATGCAGGTACTGCATCATGATGTGGTAAAGTGATGGGTAATGACGCCTCACCGACCAATTAACTCCTGACCAGGGTTGTATAACCAAGATGGTGAAGTTGGACGGATGAGATGATCTTTGAGACACTCATCCGCCAGACCGTTAATGAAATTAGGTTTTGAAGAGGTGCGCAGGCATCACTCTTCAGCTTGGTCGAAACCAAGCATGGGATACAACTTTGGCCTGGCCGACCATACATGCGTGTAGACGGCATGATGGTGTAGGCGCCTATACCCCATTACCTCACTAAAGTATGATCTGGGTCACTCAATTCATCCGGTGAAGTTGAGTGGTCGAGATCGATTTGTGACAGAAAACCAGTGCCGCAAGAGCCGCACGTTACGCCCACTTCAGGCACACATTCCAAGACGACCAATCTTGGTGGGTCTTGGCCGATTGGCCTGATGTGAAGATGATAGGCTGGTGTTTACGCCTATACTCGAATATCCCATGAAAACGTGATCTCGAGCCATCCAAATCGTCCGCGAAGTTGAGTGGTCGAGATCAGTTTGCGGTTTGGGAGGTGTGACCACGCTAGTTTGGGCGTGCGTTTTGGATTAGACATGTATGATATGCCTTGGCCGATCGGGTTAGGGAATAGATGGGTTCACGGTGGTCATGCTGGTATGACCGGACCTGCTTAATCTAATCTTGGACCCTCCATTCGTGCCGGAGAAGATTGATGCTCGTGATGCTCAAAACCCTAATTATGGGTTTCAAAGCCGTGCGTCACCCCTTGTTTGGGCGCACGAATTTGTTACGACCAAGCATGGTTGGTCTTGACCGGTTGGTCAAGTGTGTGGCGGGCCCTCGGTGATTGTGTTGACATGCTCGAGCCCTTTGAGTCTACATCTACACCCTCCATCTATACTGCGAAGATGGATGGTTGAGACTGTTTTGCGACACATGTAATATGCCGCAAACCCTAATTTAGGGTTTTCCGTCCATATTGCTTGGTATGAACATTTTTTGGCAAGCTAGGCCAATGGCCGACCATGCAGGGTCGGCAGTGGGTATTTCATACCGCTTGGGGGTGATGGAATTGATCCGGGTCATCCAATCATGCTTATGGAGTTGGATGGCGATCATATCCGACCGATCTGGTCGGTCCGGATGCTCAATCGGGCTAGTATAACACACCGAGAGGGGCTCAATCGGGCTAGTATAACACACCGAGAGTCGGCCATGACGGGTATTTCGTACATGGTTTCATTATAATGCTTGGAGGTTCGTGTTGCTCTGTAAGAGTAACACTCAGTCGTCATGCCGCACTGATAATGAGTACAGAAAATATAAGGCTGATTGCGCATTAATTAATAATGCTAGAAATTCACAGGGTGTATGGGATTGTTTCTACATGCTCCAACCTGGATGAATTTCATGTATTCACCGAATGGGATTGTTGCCACATGCTCCATTCTAGGTGAATTAAGTGAGGGAGTATCCAACACTTATTAATGGCTTTATCTTTTACAAGATGTCAGCGCATAGTTTTCTGGTTTTTACAATTTTAACCTTAAATGAAAATCCACCATCAACATTAAGTCCCCCGCCTAGCACACAATGGTTACACTATTGTGGGGTAGGCATAAGATGGTGATGATTAAAGATAAAACTTATGAGACAATGTTAGATGTTACCAGGAGAGACGGGTCATCCTGTCCTTGGAGTATGTCACGTTCAAAAGGCATCTAGGAGAGCATTCCCTAGTATGATGTCGGTCTTGCCTCGCTTCGATCGACCTTGCTATGTCTGCTTCGGGCCGAGGGCCCACTCCGTGCTTGCTCCGTTTGAATGTCGGTCTTGCGATCGACCTTGTTATGCCCGATTAGGTCAAGGGGCTATTGCACCTGCTTCGATCGATCGTGGGGTTGTGCCTAATCGACGGACTGCTGCGCCGCTTCGTTCTGGGGCCACTGCGCCTGCTTGATCGAACGTGGGCTTGAATTTCATAAACATGATTCCCATGACATAAGAGAACCGTGTTGTGCAAATAAATATGGTCCCACCATATATGCTTGATTGAACGTGGGTCCCATATCGTGTATGCCTGACTGAATGTCACCTTTATACCATCCTCGTGCCCTTGACCAACACCGGTCTTGAAACTTGAGCAATACCGGACTTGTGACTTGATCAATACCGGACTTGAAGCTTGAGCAATAGGACTTGTGACTTGATCAATACCAGACTTGAAGCTTGAGAAATACCGGACTTGTGACTTGATCAATACCAGACTTGAAGCTTGACCAATACCAGACTTGAAACTTGAGTGATACCAAACTCGTCACTTGATCAATACCGGACTTGAAGCTTGATCAACACCGGACTTATGACTTGATCAACACCGGTGTTTGGACCCAATACCAGCCTTGTGTACTCCAAAGTGAATGTGTGTTCTGTCGTGTGTGACTACACATCTCACGCGTTTTTATACAAAACTGACTCCTGTCTTTTATTGTAGAATGAAGAAAAGAACTCCTATTGAGATGTCTTCTGGGGATAATGTTGGTGCCAAGTCAGGAGGCGTTGAAAGCTTCAAAGATATGCCGAACATTGATGATGAGTTGTTCATCGCGCCCTTTCAACTATATGAAAATATCCATTCCACGGGATAACCCTCCTCCTATCGACTTGTGGTTTTTCATGCTCCACTGGTCCTCATGAAGGATTGATGAGACGTATGTTGAGCAATGAGTACATCAAAGATAACTTGACCAGAGTGCATTATTGATGTAGCTTGAGTGTTGAAACTACTCGAGAGGATGTTAAAGTGGCTTCTGGGTGCGAACGTTGAGGTGGATCCCGAGAGAGTGTTGAAGCGGGATTCTGAAGCGTGGGTCCCGGAGAGAGCGTTGAGGCGGCTCTTGAATAGACCATTGAAGCAGCTTCTGCTAGAGGGAGCGTTGAAGTGTTTCCCTCTTCAGTTCGATTTACCCTTGCGAATTCCATGCTTCTTGACTGACCATCTCTCTCATGTTGAAGAATTCCTTGACTGACGGTGAAGGTACTTCATGCTGAGCCTCAGTCCCCAAGCGTGGTTTACATGGTTTGTTCGTAGTGGTTGTTGTCGAGCCAGATATGGAATATCTTGGACATTGTTTCATCATTGTGGGAGTCGTGCATGTGGTACTGGAGTTGGAGTTGACGGACGCGCAGGATGTTGTATCTCGGTGGTTTTTCTCTTGCTGCTTCAGGGAACTGCTTGCAGAAGGCTAAAGGTTGTATCGCCTGTTAGTGAGATATATGCCCCTCCAAACATTATGAGGCTCTTCATTACCGGCAGGCTTGGTTCTTTCTATCAGGGCATATGTTATTGTAGATGAGCGTTCAACAGCTCCATAGGATGACCAAAAGCGCGGATTCTCCAACATAGCATGATAGACATGTACCACTGTCTGATAAAGTGACTCGCCCGGATCTTGTTCGACCACTGTCTAATAGAGTGACTCGCCCGGATCTTGCTCGATATGACTCGTGGACATCGTTATCTTCTTGAGGCTGCTCCCTTGAGGTATCGGCTCCAGTGGAAGATTACCGTCATAGAGCATTGATACGTTGCACCGGCATTCTTTAAACCAAATGGCAGAAGTATGGTATAATAAAAATTTCCGAGAGGAGTTCGAAAAGCTATCTTACTTGCATCATGTTCGTACATCCTTATCTGGTTGTAGCCGCTACATCCATCCGTGGAGGAGAACATGCCGTGTCCGCTGGTTGCATCTACTAACATGTCGATGTTAGGTAGAGGAGGATCGTTTTTGGATCAGCACCTGTTCAAGTCTCTGAAGTATATGCAACACCTGATTTATCCATTTTCCTCGTGTCTGAACTGCAACTGTTTAACCGACTTGGATCCAGGTATGGCATGTAGATGATGGGTAACCAATTTTCATCTAAGTCCGGCATTTCTTCATATCTCCAAGCGAATATGTCCTGGTACTCTTTGAGAAGTTCCACGAGCTTCGCGCGTTTATCCGTACACAAGGTTGAGCTGATGGAGATAGGCCTAGGAGATTCCTCAACGATTTCAATCTCATCAGTTGTGGAGTTGGTGACATCTTGCAGATGTTGTGGAGCATCTAGCACTTGTTCTTGTGGTTCGTTGCTGTTGTAGCATTCCATTGGGTGGAGAGACAGGGTAACAGTCTCCCCTGCTAATTTATAATGGCAGTGTCGGTATACCGTTTTCCCTTTCTAGTCACGACTCACCACAAAGTTCGTTCCCTCTTCGTGTGAACGTGGGTCGTGGCTTCACAGGATGGAGAGATGCATCGTGGGTTTTAGCCTTCAATGATGCAAGCCGGTCTTCTTCCTGAATTGACGCCCACGTGGGGAGTAGGATGCAACGAAATTGTCTGATTCTTTCGGCGGAGCTTCTCCCGTATGTGCTGGTTTGGTTTCCCTCGAAGTCCGTCATTGTGGTAGGCTTCCGTACGACCTTGCCTGGGAGAACCTTGGATGTCCCGAGAGTCTTGAGAGTAATCACATTCGAAGACGCTCCTGTGTCGATAAGGGCCGTCTTGAACTCTGAATCCTTGATGCGTGCGGGCACGGTTGTGAACTTCCTCTGGTTGATTGCAGCAAAATGTCTCCTTGCGCTGATTCTTCGAGAGGTGTGAAAGTTCGCATAAACTTTCTGATAGAGAAAACGCTTCCCGATCCACCGGCCTGCGGTTCATAGTGAAACTATTGACTTGACTTGAGGAGGATCGTTGTGAGGATCGGTCCCCAGTGTAGGAGTCTCCATGACAGGGACCGCTCATATCGATGTCGCTTCTTTGATCGGGTCCATGGAGGTCCGCGCCGCGAAGTACCTTCTCCGGTGCGTTGAATGCGTTTCCTTTTTGCTCCGGGCTGTCACGGCTCTTGTGGAAATCGATCGTTAATGTCTTAAGAAAAGTGAGTACCTATTTCGAGTTCGGCCATATCCGTTTGAGTCTTAGCAATAACTTCCGCTTCTCCATCAAGTCTCGCAATGGTAATGGGGATGGTCCTCCTCTCGTCCCTCCGGCTCCTCATCCTGATGAAGGAGTGGAAGTTTTGCCCTGGTGACTACCAGAGGTGTTACACTTGATGAGATGCCGGGATTTTGCACGCTCTGGCTCAGTGATGGGAGGTGTTGTAATATCACCGCCGAGTGATCGAATTGAACGTTCCCATCCTCTCGTACTCATGTGTTCCTTGATTGATCTCTCCTTCCTCAAGCATTTCTTCACGGCTTCGACAAGGGTCTTGAGATATAAATCTTCCAAATAGGATCCGTAAGCTGCAGGCTCCATTTCTTTATCCAAGTAGACGTTGTGGTACCCGGACAAGTCTTTTCCTCTGTGGAGTTGACTCGAGTCTTCATTGTTGGCTGGACCATGTTGTTCATCTTTCATGAGTCTCCTGCGGTTACGCGCTATTTTTGCCTCTCCACCGGTAAAGGTGTGACTCCTGACTAAGGATTCAGCATTTCTTGCACTGCTTGAGTAGATGCCTGCCGACCCTTCTTGTAATTGTGCTGCTATATCATTCAAAAGGCGAAATGTCTCGCTCTGCATTCTGGTGATACCGGCTTGATTTGCCAAGACATCCTCCGCATTCTAGCTACACTTCCCATGATATCCGAACCACCTGTGGTCTCCGAGTGAGGATACATCGCGAGATGGCGAAGAATTGAGAATTCAATTTTTGTAACCGAGAGATCAACCTCCCACCGTGGTCGCCAATTGTTTATGGGTGAAAACTACTCCTGCAGAATTTGGTAATTTGGGGTGTGGATGAGGAATGAATTTAAACCTTAAACAAATGCACTTGCGCGGTGAGTGCTTGTAGATTCTAAGTCAACTGTGCAAGTCCGGCCTAAACCAAGAAATGGCTGTTCCTGGACTTGTTTGGTCACAAAGTGAAGGAGATGGGGTTGATCTTAGGGAGGGAAGCGAAGAAGGTGTTGAGATTGTGAAGGTGTTGCCTATGAATGACTTGTACGTAAAGATGAGCAGCTTACGATTGATGCAAGCAGCTCGGGTGTTGGAATACGTTTTTGTATTAACACTTGCCTCTGTTGTTTTTTCCTCTTGTTTGGAAATAGGGTGGAAAACCTATTTATACAAGTCATTGAGTCTTATTCACGTCTCTCGCGGGAAGTGGAGGAAGTGGAGTGATGGAGTAGTGGAGTTGTGCGTCGGTGCCACACGACCAGCCTTGCCCACTTCTCCTGTTCATCTCTAACCGTCCATGACTTCCTAACACGTTCTTGTGATGGCGCGTTGCACGCTGCACGCTGTAAACCGCCAGACCAATACCCCAGTTTGTGACATGATTGATGTCTGGAACGTGTGGATCGTGGATCCACGATAGGTAGCATGTAATGCTAATTTGAATAACTGCGTTATTCAGGAAGTTGATACTTGTGAAGTATCGTGTGTATTTTATGCAGGTACTGCATCATGATGTGGTAAAGTGATGGGTAATGACGCCTCACTGACCAATTAACTCCTGACCAGGGTTGTATAACCAAGCTGGTGAAGTTGGACGGATGAGATGATCTTTGAGACACTCATCTGCGACCGTTAATGAAATTAGGGTTTTGAAGAGGCGCGCAGGCATCACTCTTGACTTGGTCGAAACAAAGCATGGGATACAACTTTGGCTGGCCGACCATACATGCGTGTAGACGGCATGATGGTGTAGGCGCCTATACCCCATTACCTCACTAAAGTATGATCTGGGTCACTCAATTCATCCGGTGAAGTTGAGTGGTCGAGATCGATTTGGACAGAAAACCGATGCTTGCGCAAGAGCCGCACGTCACGCCCACTTCAGGCACACATTCCAAGACGACCAATCTTGGTGGGTCTTGGCCGATTGGCCTGATGTGAAGATGATAGGCTGGTGTTTACGCCTATACCTGAATATCCCATGAAAACGTGATCTGAGCCATCCAAATCGTCAGAAGGCGAAGTTGAGTGGTCGAGATCGGTTGCGGTTTGGGAGGTGTGACCACGCTAGTTTGGGCGTGCGCGTTTTGGATTAGCCAGGCATGATATGCCTTGGCCGATCGGGTTAGGGAATAGATGGGTCCACGGTGGTCATGCTTTGGTATGACCAGGACTGCTTAATCTAATCTTGGACCCTCCATTCGTGCTAGGAGAAGATGGACGCTCGTGATGCTCAAAACCCTAATTATGGGTTTCAAAGCCGTGCGTCACCCCTTGTTTGGGCGCACGAATTTGTTACGACCAAGCATGGTTGGTCTTGACCGGTTGGTCAAGTGTGTAGGCGGGCCCTCCGTGATTGTGTTGACATGCTCTGGGCCCTTTGAATCTACATCTACACCCTCCATCTATACCTGCGAAGATGGATGGTTGAGATTTTGCGACACATGTAATATGCCGCAAACCCTAATTTAGGTTTTCCGTCCATATTGCTTGGTATGAACATTTTTGGCAAGCTAGGCCAATGGCCGACCATGCGGGTCGGCGGTGGGTATTCCATACCGCTTGGGGGTGATGGAATTGATCGGGTCATCCAATCATGCTTGTGGAGTTGGATGACTGCGATCATATCCAGACTGATACGGTCAGTCTGGATGCTCAATCGGGCTAGTATAACACACCGAGAGGGGATCAATCGGGCTAGTATAACACACCGAGAGTCAGCCTGTACGGGTATTTCGTACATGGTTTCATTATAATGCTTGGAGGTTCGTGTTGCTCTGTAAGAGTAACACTCATCGTCATGCCGCACTGATAATGAGTACAGGAAATACAAGGCGGATTGCGCATTAATTAATAATGCTAGAAATTCACAGGGTATATGGGATTGTTGCTACATGCTCCAACCTGGATGAATTTCATGTATTCACAGAATGGGATTGTGATAGGTGTAGAATACACCGTATTTAATATCTAGTATTTATGCTTTCTTTGCGAGTTTTCTTGTAAATTATGTATCTTATGTGTGCTTTTGAGTTTATTAGGTGCAATGGAGTCATTTGGAGCGAAAAGAAGTGGAAATAGCTACAAAAAGTGAAGTCACAAGTGGAGAAAGGCCAAAGACCAATTGGAACTCGTTCAAATGCAATATTTCTACTTTTCATTGTGTAGAGGACGAGAAGATGAAGACAATGGCGAAAGAACGGAGTCATTCGGAGTTCGTATGAAGAAGTTATGGGCAAAAGAAGAACTCGAAAGACTAGAAGGGCAAACTGGTCATTTCTAGGCCAAGTGCTATTGCCACCCCACTGTACGTTAAGGGGTAGCCACCTGTTATAGGGTATCCATTGGGGTGGCCCTTATCTGGGCGTTTGGGTTGTCATTATCCAACCCTGTCATTACAACCCTGAAGTTGATGAGAGATATTTCTCTCATTCACCTGAAATCCAGAGAGGAGTGAAGAATGGCTGCTTCTGAGATCGAGAGGCTGATGCTGCTGGAAAACGGAAATGGTGGAAGAGATCGAAGAATGGAGAAGATGGGTTCGGAGCTTTTGAACTGGGGTTGTCTCTGAGACGATGGATATGTGGCTGTTGATTCAGTGAGAAGAAGAACCTGCTGATTATATTGAGAGTATGAATTGAAGTTAGGGTTCGATAATGGGGTCGAATTCGTGTACTGATGATGCTAATTTGAAGAATCAATTACAGTAAAAGGTTGTTGATGTTCATGGGGATGAGGTCGAATTAGGAAGAAAAATGAGATCTGAAGAAGAAATGATGACGTTTAGGTTGAAATTGACCTCAGATGAATGATGGTGCTGCTGGTGTTACATGAGATGATACAAGGTTCGAATTGGAATTGAGGAATGATGAAATGCGGGGTGCAGTGACAAGTTTGTAGAAATTCCAAGCTAGGGTTTGAATTGAGTCTGCGGGTTTATGAGAAACCTAATGAATCGGATGGAAGTTGAGCTCAGTCTTGATATTAAGAAGATGGGTTGGTGATAAATGGTGGATTGAAGATTTTGCTGCTGTTGAAGAAATGGATTTGAGTAGTTTTGAATAGAAAATCAAGATGGGTTTGAGACTTTTGGCTGACTGGTGGTGATGAGGAATGAGTTGTTCTTTGCTAATGACAGAGAGAGTGGGTTGAGAACTCGGGTTGAGGGGTTATCCTGTGGTTAGGGGTTGTAGTGTTGGCTGTGGCAGCATTGGTGCAACAACTAAGTTTGAAGTGTTGAAGAGCTGAGAAGTTAGATGTATGCTTAGGATTGCAGGCAACTGAAGAGGGATGGTGATGCTGTGCAGAGCAACAAGAAATTGGAATGGGTTAGTGATAGAATTGTCGAGATGATATAGAAAGTAATGGTGGTCTGGTAGTTGAAGTTGAGCTGCAATGATGTCTGGTACTGGTATTGAAGCTACAAGGTGCTGGTACTGTTGGAGTTTGTTGCAGGTCAGGATTGAAGGCTGTGATGGCTCAGTGGTGGTACAATAAATGGAATTGGCAGAGTGGAATTGATGGTTTGGATTGTAATTTGAGGTTACTGGGTTGAGATGGCTGATGAGGTTCAGCGAAGAATGCAGCAGGTGGAATGTTGAGCTGAGCATGGAATTGCAGAACATGGGTCTGTAAGTCAGACTTGCTTGAGCTGTTGGTAGTACGAGTACAAGTTGCAGGAGAAGCTGCAATGGTGATTCAAGGAGGTGGTCTGGTGTGCAGTCAGGTGGTGCAATGGATGGTCTGGACTTAAAGTTGTGGTTGCAGAGCTGAAGACTTTGGTGTAAGCTCAGTACTGGTAGTGTGCAAGGAGGAAAAGAGGATGCCGCAAGGATGGGTACGAGTACTGTTGGTACTTAAACTGGATGGGAAAGATGTAGTGAGATGACATTGCAGCTGAGCTGGTGCACAACTGGAGGTTGTGAAATTACAGGCAGTGGAGTTACAGCAGGGAAGATTGGGTATTATTAATGGTGGTGAGATGGACTGAAATGGCTAGGCAGAGAGAGGAGGCTTGAGCTCATGGCGAGGCAAGAGTCATTGGTGTGAGTTGGCTTGACAGAGTGCATTGAATTGCGGGTGCGGGAACAAGAGGGAGTGCAGCTGATTGCTGCCATATGAGCAAGTTCTGGTGGAGCCTGTGAGGCAATAGTAGATGGGAACTGAAAGGTTGAGCTTCCTGTGGCTGTTGCCAGTGGAGATGACTAATGCCGTGTGTTTGCAATGATGACTGAGCTATGCATTACAGGGCTTTAAGTGGCATGTGAGGTTGAAGCTGCAGTTGTTAATGGAATGGTGCAATGTCTTTGTTGAGTCAAGTTTGAAAGGAAGAGCATGAGCTGCAGGATGGACCGAGGCATGAGATAGAGAAGGCATTGAGCGGTATCTGGTGGGCGGTGGCTGTGGCGTGGTAGTGGCAGTTGTGATGAGGTGAAGATTACAGTGAGGCATGGAGGATTAATTGCTGTGCAGCTGAAGGCAAGTATAGGGAGAGTTCAAATTGGCAAGCAGGGCCATCATGGCTGGGTAGGCATGTATGCTACAGCACAAGGATTGTGCAACACAGAGTTTGGCTTGCAATGGCTCGGGCGAATCGTCTTGACCAAGTCGATATGTGACTCGGTTTAACCCATCCGATCGATTCCAATCGACTCACGATGATCGACTCATCACGACTCGGTGATTGACCGAGTCCTGACCCAGTTGACCCGACCGATCCGACCCGTTGACCGGTGACCGGTTTGACTTTGCCGGTCACTGGAGCCGTTTCCCGGGGATTTTTCCGGCCGGATTCCGGCCATAATCCCAGTTTTCCGGCGAGCATTTTTGGGACAAAATTTCTACACGGGTTTCTCTCCATGGTGGGCCGGGTGAATTTCCAACTAATGGACTTTGAAGACAAAACCTAGTTTTGGAAGGAGAAAAAGACTACAAAAGGGAAGACTTCTACAATTTTTTGTGGAACACGTTTTATTATTCTTTTGCCTCTGCTTTGTTCTAGGGTTTAGAAACATGAAATTTCTCTTTATTCTTGTTATGAACTCCATGAATATGAGCTAGAGTTTTATTATTGGTTATGGAATAAGTTGGATTTCCAAACATGGATTTTAATTCAATAAATTAGTTTTCTCTCATATTATCGTTTATGATTCACCATGAATATTGTTACATGATTTGAATGCTTGTTTAGTCGAGTCGCGAATCGATTGAGTTTGTTTTCATCTCTATTGCTAGATTAGGGTTATTATACGCAAAAGTGATAATTCCGGATTGCAAGTAGCATAAATATGATTATAGTTTGTAGTGATATATTCTTATGATCATATGTGAGTTATAACCTTTGTTAAATCGTATTAGTGCGCTTTCCATGTTCGATTGCTTTGATTGGCCTGATTTCATAGAACTTAACGCATCTAGGGAATTAAACTTGATTAGTGCTTTTACACGTTAGGTTGTTCCTTTAGGTAGAATTCATATTCGCATCTTTTAATGTGTTTGTTGATGACATGAGGAGGTTTGCGGGATATTCTTGCGATCAAGGTATTCTAGGGTCTTTGATAAAAGTTGAGATTAAAATATCAATTCTAGTTATTGTGGTGAAACCATGTTTGTGAATGAAAACGAAATCCTTAACCAATATCTTCTTATCCTCGATTTGATTTGTTTGCTTTGCTTTATTTGCTTTTATTTTATTTTATTACATAAAATCAGAAAATCCTCGGTGTTTTATATAGGAAACCATAACATATTGACAACCTAGACCTCCCTGTGGGATCGATCCTTTCTTGCCCTTGCTATATTTATATTTTGAGTAGTAAGAAAGTGTAATTTATTTTTGACGCTTACGACAACGGTCAGATTGTTGCCACATGCTCCATTCTAGGTGAATTAAGTGAGGGAGTATCCAACACTTATTAATGGCTTTATCTTTTACAAGATGTCAGCGCATAGTTTTCTGGTTTTTACAATTTTAACCTTAAATGAAAATCCACCATCAACAGTACCACCAGTCTTCCATGGCTCAAATTACTTATGGTGGAAAATTGCTATGCGTGCCTTTCTTCAAGCGTATGATTTTCAAACATGGTTTTATGTTGTTAATGGCTATAATCCTCCGGTTGTTGCAGAAGGCGATGCAACTTTTCTAAAGGATATTGGTGCATATATATGAACCTGCCGAGATTCTCGCTGCAAAGCAAAATTCTGACGGGTTAAATGCTATCATCCATGCCATTATCCCAGATCTTCAGCACCATGGGACTACGTGCACTCGGTCTAAAGATGCTTGGGATATCTTAGAAACCGTATTTGAAGGGAATACCTATGAAAAGGAAGTTAGGCTGCAAAACCTAAATTCTGATTGGGAAAACCTTCGTATGGCAGATGAAGATTCTTTTGATGAGTTTAATCACAAAGTGTCTGAAATCTTTAATGCATCTTTTTTATTGGGTAAGACTATTCCTGAAAAGGACATTGTTATGAAAATTCTCAGATCGCTCCCATCTAGATACGATTCTAAGAAGCATGCCATCGTTGAAGGTAATAACCTTGCAACTTTTTTCAGAATTACCCTGGTTGGGAAGTTAAAGATCTTTGATCATGAGCATACATCCAAATCCGGAAAGGATGTTTCTTTCAAAGCACAAAAGAATACTAAATTACTTGAAAAAAATAAAAGTGTTTGCATCTCTGAAGATAATCTTTCTGAGGCTGACTCATCAGATGAAAATCTTGACAAGTCAGTCTCATTGATCACAAGACAGTTTAGGGATCTTCTTTTGAAGAGAAGTAAACGATTCTCGAGAGATAAACCTAGGTCATCAGTTAACCCTCATAATCGTGTTCCTCCTAAAAATAGGGATATTGATGAAACTGATGACGAGGATATGCCTCCGTGCTTTAAGTGTAAAGGTTTTGGTCATTTTGCAAACGAATGTCCAAATCGTAAAAAATACACTGGGAACAAAGGTCTAGCTGCAACTCTTGATGAAATATCTGACAACTATGATTCTAATGAAGACGAAAAGTCAAGTGTGCACTTCTTTGTGAAAATATTTATTTTGATAACTGTAGCAATACGTACATGTTGATGGTGGATTTTCGTTCAAGGTTGAGTTTGTAAAAAAACCAGAAAAATCATGCGCTGACATCTTGTAAAAGATAAAGCCATTTATAAGTGTTGGATACTCCCTCACTTAATTCAGCCTTGTATTTCCTGTACTCATTATCAGTGTGGCATGATGACTGAGTGTTACTCTTATAGAGTAACACGAACCTCCAAGCACTATAATGAATCATTATCAGTGTGGCATGAGACTGAGTGTTACTCATACAGAGTAACACGAACCTCCAAGCACTATAATGAAACCATGTACGAAATACCCGTACAGGCTGATTCTCGGTGTGTTATACTAGCCCGAGCCCTCTCGGTGTGTTATACTAGCCCGATTGATCCCCTCTCGGTGTGTTATACTAGCCCGATTGAGCATCCGGACTTGACTGTACCAGTCTCCGGATATGATCTGATCGCAGTCATCCAACTCCACAAGCATGATTGGATGACCACAGATCAATTCCATCACCCTAAGCATGGTATGGAATACCCACGGCCTTAGCTTGCCAGATATGATCTGATCGCAGTCATCCAACTCCACAAGCATGATTGGATGACCACAGATCAATTCCATCACCCCCAAGCAGGTATGGAATACACACGGCCGACCCCGCATGGTCGACCATTGGCCTTTGCTTGCCAAGAAACCGTCCATACCAAGCATTATGGGCGGAAAACCCTAAATTAGGGTTTGCGGCATATTACATGTGCCGCAAAACGGTCTCAACCATCCATCTTCGCAGGTATAGATGGAGGGTGTAGATGCAGACTCAAAGGGCCCGGAGCATGTCGACACAATCACCATGTGACCGCCTACACACTTGACCAATCGGTCAAAACCAACCATGGTTGGTTACAACACATTCGTCCACCCCGAAATAGCATGGTCGCGCGGCTTTGAAAGCCAAAATTAGGGTTCAAGCCATCACGCGCGTCCATCTTCTCCCAAGCACGAATGGAGGGTCACAGATTAGATTAAGCAGTCCGGTCATAGCAAAGCATGACCACCGTGGGCCCATCTACCTCTTCATGCGGTCGGCCAAGGCATATCACGCCTGGCCAATCCAAAACGCCCGCTCAAACATGCGTGGATACACTTCCCAAATTGCAAATCGATCTCGACCACTCAACTTCACCGGACGAATTGGGTGGCTTAGATCACGTTTTCATGGGACGGTGAGACATGGGCGTGAACATCAGCCTACCATCTTCACGCCAAACCAACCGGCCAGGACCGACCAAGCTAGGTCGTCTTGGAAAACGCGCCGGAAAAGAGTATGGCGCGCGGCTTCTTCATGTATCAAACTCTTATCGCAAAATCGATCTCGACCACTCCTCTTGCCGGTCAAATTGAGTGGCCCAGATCGCGCTTTCGTGAGGGAACGGAATACAGGCACCTACACCATCATGCCGTTTACACGCATGTATGGTCGGTCCTCTCCAAAATCCTTCCCATACTTGGTTTCGACCAAGCTGAAGAGTGATGCTTGCGCACCTCTTCAAAAAACCTAATATTCATTAACGGTCGCAGATGAGTGTCTCAAAGCTCATCTCATCCGTCCAACTTCACCAGACTTGGTTATACAACCCCGGTCGAGTCAATTGGTCGAAGGCGTCATTACCCATCGCCTTACCACACCACAATGCAGCACCGCATAAAATACACACGATACTTTACAAGTATCAACTTCCTCAATAACGCAGTTATTCAATCCAAGCATTACATGCTACCTTCGTGGATCCACGATCCACATTCCAGACATCAATCATGTCACAAACTGGGGGATACATACGGGGTATTGGTCCGGCGGTTTACGGCGTGCGGCGTGCAACGCGCCATCACAAGAACATGTTAGGAAGTCATGGGCGGTTAGAGATGAACAGAGAAGTGGGCAAGACCGGTCGTGTATCACCGACACACAACTCCACTACTCCACTACTCCATCATTCCACTACCTCCACTTCCCACGAGAAACGTGAATGAGGCTCAATGACTTGTATAAATAGGTTCTCCGCCCTATTTCCAACAACAGGAAAAAACAATTTCGAGACGAGACAGTGAAAACCAAGTGTTGATACCGTCATATTCAACCATCTTCTCATCACAAGTCATAGCAAGCCAACACCTTCACAATCTCAACACCTTCTTCGCTTCCCTCCCTAAGATCAACCCCATCTCCTTCACTTTGTGACCGAAACAAGTCCTGGAACGGCCATTTCTTGGTTTAGGCCGGACTTGCACGATTGATCTCTCGAATCTACAAGCACTCACCGCGCGCAGTGCATTTGTTGAAGGTTTAGATTCATTCCTCATCCACACCCCAAATTACCAAATTCTCGCAGGAGTAGTTTTCACCCATCAACAATTGGCGACCACGGTGGGAGATTGATCTCTCGGTTACAAGAATCGAATTCTCGAATTCGTTTGTCTCACGATGTATCCTCACTCGGAATCCGCAGTGGTTCAGATATCATGGGAAGCATAGCTAGAATGCCGGAGGATGTCTTGGCAAATCAAGTCGGTATCACTGGAAGCGCGAGCGAGACATTTCGCCTTTTGAATGATATGGCGGCATAATTACAAGAAGCATCGACAGGCATCCTCGGGCAATGCAGAATCTTTAACCAGGAGTCACATCTTTACCGGTGGAGAAGCAAAAAGGGCGCGCAACCGCAGGAGACCCAGGGAAGATGAACAACATGGTCCGGTCAACAATGGAAACCCGATGCAACTCCACAGGAGAGGAGACTTATCCATAATGCTACGATGTTCGCGGATAAAGAAGGGGAACCCGCAGCCTATGGAGCCTTGCCAGAGGATTTATACCTCAAAGCTCTTGCCGAAGCCCGGAAGACTGTCCAATCCGCGTCGGCCTTCCAACCAACTGAAAAAACGCTTGAGGAAGGAGAAATCAATCAAGAAATGCCTGAATACAGAGGATGGGAGCGTTCAATCCGGTCACTCAGCAGTGACATTACGACACCTTCTACATCCCTCTACTTAGGAAGACAATCCGCAGACATGATGGCGCTCGCAAGTCTTCCAACTTCATCTCCTGTTCCATATCAAAGCCACGGGAGACATCGCAACGCCCGCTAACGCAGGAAAAGCTGGACACAAGGTACTTACATTTCCCCTTCCCAATGAAAAAGATTCTGGAGCTACTGGAGACGTGGGTACGAAACGGAGAGATAAAGCTACCCCCGATACGACGCCCACCTACTGGTCAAGGAGTAATGGACCCGAGGTACTGTCATTACCACCGATCCCTTCATCACCCCACCAGTGAGTGCAACGCTTTGAAGCGCATTGTTCAGGAGAAGCTTGGCTCAGAGGGATAGCTTTGAGAAGTTAGTGCGGAGGATTTTCTTGGAGAGGCTACTCCGGTTTGATACAAATGAGGCTTCAAAAGCAAGTAAGTTCTACTCAACAATTTTACGAGAAAGATAGTTTAGAATTCACTGGGGACTTAGCATCCCACACGTGGATAAAGAGGATCAGTAATCAAACACCATGTCTGTTTCATTCATGCTTTCCTTTCACACAACGTTTGCAACTTCATGTGACATGTGCAATCATCCATGACCAAGATGCAAATTTCATTTAAAATAACCTCTTTCAGAAAAAATCATTCACCAAACTATCTCAAAATGAACCAATTCAATTACCTATTAATTCCAAACCGGTAGTCAAAGGAATCCTCACTATCACTCAAAAACAAGAACATCTAAAGGACAAGTAGGTAGCTACGATCCTTCAAGGAAAGTCCTTCAGCAGCAACTCGTCCTTCTGGGCAAGAGAGACTTTCATCCTTTGAAGTACAACCTGCTTCAGCTTCAGTTCCTTAGGCAACTTTTCAACCTCTTCTTCCCCGGCGAGTAACACAAAGATACGAGAAGGGGCTCCGTCCTATAATTTTCGGAGCTACAAAGTGGTCAATACACCTTATGCAGCCGTCCACTTCTACCACCGGTGCGCAGCGTAGCAGGAGATGTTTCAGTAAGTGTAACACCTCCCGTCACGCAGTCGAGCAGCCGCAAATCCCGACAACTCCTCAAGCGTAACGCCTCAAAAAGAGTCACAGAGCAACAACTTTCACTCCTGCATCAGGACGAGGAGCCGGAGGGACGAGAGGAGGACCACCATCCATTACCATTTCAGACTTGATGGAGAAGCAGGAAGTTCTTGCTAAGACTCAAACGGGTATGGCCGCAACTCAGAAAGAGGTATTTCAGCCGCGCGGACCTACGTGGACCTGATCAAATGAGCGACATCAGATATGAACGGTCCTGTCATGGAGATTCCTATACTGGGGACTGATCCTCACAACGATCCCCCCCGGGTCAACAGATTTACTACGGACCAGAGACCAGTGGATTAGGAAGCGGCATCTCTAGTGGAAAGCTTGTGTGAACTCTTGCGCCTCTCAAAGAATCAACGTGCAGAGATGTTTCGTAATTAATAAAATAGCTCGGGACGTACACTGCTCCTTCACGTCCGTAAGTCTTAATCGCATCGAAAACACCGTAAATAATGTTACATTTACATAAGACGACATGATGGCAGAAAAAGATCACGACCGGCCCTACATGTTACCGCACACATCAAGGGTTCAGAGTTCAGGAGGGCCCTCGTCGACACAGGAGCATCTTCCAATGTGATTTCTCTCAAGACTCTCAGGACGGCCAAGGTTAGCCCATGCAAGATTGTGCGTCATCCCACCACAATGACGGACTTCGAAGGAAACCAGACCAGCACATACGGTGAAGCTTCAACCCATACTCACACCAAAAGGGGACGCACTTTCGAAGCAAGACGTGATTAGAAGGGGAAGACAATATACCGGCGTCGCCGTTAGCAATTAGCAGGAGAGACTGACACCCAGTCTCTCCGCCCAATGGAATGCTCCAAAAGCGATTCTCCTCTACTGAACATCGACATGTTAGTAGATGCAACCAGCGGACACGGCATGTTCTCCTCCATGGATGGATGTAGCGGCTACAACCAGATAAGGATGTACGAGCGTGACGCAAGGGCATATATCTCACCAACAAAGCGATACAACCTTCACTTTCTCGTAAGAGTTCCCCGAAGCAAAGCAAGGGGAAAACCACCGAGATACAATATCCTCGCGTGTCCGCCAACTCCAACTCCAAAGGCAACATGTACGACTCCCGCAATGATGCAACAGCGTTCGAGATATTCCATACCAGGCTCGACAAAAACCACTACGAACAAACCATGTAAACCACGCTTGGGGATCGAGGCTCGGCATGAAGTTCCTTCACCGTCGACCAAGGATTTCTTCAACACGAGAAAGATGGTCTGTCAAGAATCATGGAATTCGCAAGGGTAAATCGAATCGGGAGAGGAAGCCACTTCAACTCTCCCTCTCGCAGAAGATGCTTCAATAGTCTATTCAAGAGGCGCCTCAATGCTCTCTCCGGGACCCTGTTCACTTCGGAATCCTGCTTCAACACTCTCTCCAGGATCTACCTCAATGTTCGCACCAGAAACCACTTTAACATCCTCTCGAGTCGTTTCAACACTCAAGCTACATCAATAATCTGCACTCTAAGTTATCTTTGATGTACTCATTGCTTAAACGTACGTCTCATTCATCCTTCATGAGGACCCAATGAGCATGAAAAACCCGAAGTCGATAGGAGGAAGGTTATCCTGTGGAACGGATGTTTTCATATAGTTGAAAGGGCGCGGTGAACAATTCATCATCGATGTTCGGCATATCTTTGAAGTCGTCAACACTTCGACTTGGCACCAACATTATCTCCAGTAAGACATCTCAACAGGATTCTTTCTACCGCAATGAAATAAAAGACAGGAGTTAGAACTTGTATGAAAGCATATGAGAAGTGTCGCCACACACGGCAAGACACAACTCACACAATGGCCAGTCCAAACATCATTCAAGTCTGGTATTGATCAAGCTTCGGTATAACTCAAGTTTTCAAGTCCGTATTGATTTCAAGTCCGGTACAAGTTTCAGATCTGGTATTGATTTCAAGTCCGGTACAATTTTTAAGTACGGTACAATCCTCAAGTCTGGTATTGCTCAAGTCAAAAGGCTGGTATTGCTCAAGTCGCAAAGGCTGGGGTGTTAATCACGACATAAGGCTGGTATAATAGGCGCACACAAGCAGGGTTTCAAATCGAAGCACATGGCTGACGTTTGAAGCATGTACAGTGAGACCCACTTTCAACCGAAGCGACACAACAAGCCCACGTTCGATCAAGGCGCAGAACCCCACGAACGAAGCAAGCGGCGCAACGATCGGTCGATTAGGCACATCCCCACGATTGAACGAAAAGCGCAATAGCCCCTCGACCGGCGGTCATAGAAAGGTCGATCGAAGCAGTGCAAGACCGACATCATGCTAGGGGAACACTTTTCTCGACGTCTCTTGAACGTGACATGCTCGAAGGACAGACGACCCGTCTCTCCGGTAACATCTAACATTGTCTCATAAGTTTTATCTTTAATCTTGTCACCATCTCATGCCTACCACACAATAGTGTAACCATTGTGTGCTAGGCAGGGACTTAATGTTGATGGTGGAATTTCGTTCAAGGTTGAGTTTGCAAAAAAAACGGAAAAATCATGCGCCGACATCTTGTAAAAGATAAAGCCATTTATAAGTGTTGGATACTCCTCACTTAATTGACCTTGTATTTCCCGTACTCATTATCGGTGTGGCATGATGACCGAGTGTTACTCTTATAGAGTAACACGAACCTCCAAGCACTATAATGAATCATTATCGTGTGGCATGAGACCGAGTGTTACTCATACAGAGTAACACGAACCTCCAAGCACTATAATGAAACCATGTACGAAATACCCGTACAGCCGATTCTCGGTGTGTTATACTAGCCCGAACCCTCTCGGTGTGTTATACTAGCCCGATTGAGCCCCTCGGTGTGTTATACTAGCCCGATTGAGCCCCTCTCGGTGTGTTATACTAGCCCGATTGAGCATCCGGACTTGATCAGTATCGGTCTCGGATATGATTCGATCGCAGATCATCCAACTCCACAAGCATGATTGGATGACCACGAGATCAATTCCATCACCCTAAGCATGGTATGGAATACCCACGGCCTTAGCTTGCCGAGATATGATCGATCGCAGTCATCCAACTCCACAAGCATGATTGGATGACCACAGATCAATTCCATCACCCCCAAGCGAGGGTATGGAATACACACGGCCGACCCCGCATGGTCGACCATTGGCCTTTGCTTGCCAAGAAACCGTCCATACCAAGCATTATGGGCGGAAAACCTAAATTAGGGGTTTGCGGCATATTACATGTGCCGCAAAACGGTCTCAACCATCCATCTTCGCAGGTATAGATGGAGGGTGTAGATGCAGACTCAAAGGGCCCGGAGCATGTCGACACAATCACCATGTGACCGCCTACACACTTGACCAATCGGTCAAAACCAACCATGGTTGGTTACAACACATTCGTCCGCCTGAAATAGCATGGTCGCGCGGCTTTGAAAGCCAAAATTAGGGTTCAAGCCATCACGCGCGCGTCCATCTTCTCCGGCACGAATGGAGGGTCACAGATTAGATTAGCAGGTCCCGGTCATGCAGCAAAGATGACCACCGTGGGCCCATCTACCTCTTCATGCGGTCGGCCAAGGCATATCACGCCCGGCCAATCCAAAACGCCCGCTCAAACATGCGTGGATACACTTCCCAAATTGCAAATCGATCTCGACCACTCAACTTCACCGGACGAATTGGGTGGCTTAGATCACGTTTTCATGGGACGGTGAGACATGGGCGTGAACATCATCCTACCATCTTCACGCCAAACCAACCGGCCAAGACCGACCAAGCTAGGTCGTCTTGGAAAACGCGCCGGAAAAGAGTATGGCGCGCGGCTTCTTGCGGTATCAAACTCTTATCGCAAAATCGATCTCGACCACTCCTCTTTTTTAGGTCAAATTGAGTGGCCCGAGATCGCGCTTTCGTGAGGGAACGGAATACTGAGGCACCTACACCATCATGCCGTTTACACGCATGTATGGTCGGTCCTCTCTAAAATCCTTCCCATACTCGGTTTCGACTAAGTCGAAGAGTGATGCTTGCGCACCTCTTCAAAAAACCTAATATTCATTAATCTGGGCCGCAGATGAGTGTCTCAAAGCTCATCTCATCCGTCCAACTTCACCAGACTTGTTTATACAACCCTGGTCAGGAGTCAATTGGTCGCAAGGCGTCATTACCCATCGCCTTACCACACCACAATGCGCACTCGCATAAAATACACACGATACTTTACAAGTATCAACTTCCTCAATAACGCAGATTATTCAATCCAAAGATTACATGCTACCTTTCGTGGATCCACGATCCACATTCCAGACATCAATCATGTCACAAACTGGGGGATACATGCGGGGTATTGGTGCGGCGGTTACAGCGTGCAGCGTGTAACGCGCCATCACAAGAACGTGTTAGGAAGTCATGGGCGGTTAGAGATGAACAGGAGAAGTGGGCAAGACTGGTCATGTATCACCAACACACAACTCCACTACTCCATCATTCCACTACCTCCTCTTCCCACGAGAAACGTGAATGAGGCTCAATGACTTGTATAAATAGGTTCTCCGCCCTATTTCCAACAACAGGAAAAAACAAGTTCAGACGAGACAAAAAACCAAGTGTTGATACCGTCATATTCAACCATCTTCTGTCACAAGTCATAGCAAGCCAACACCTTCACAATCTCAACACCTTCTTCGCTTCCCTCCCTAAGATCAACCCCATCTCCTTCACTTTGTGACCGAAACAAGTCCTGGGAACGGCCATTTCTTGGTTTAGGCCGGACTTGCACAGCATTGATCTCTCGAATCTACAAGCACTCACCGCGCAGTGCATTTGTTGAAGGTTTAGATTCATTCCTCATCCACACCCCAAATTACCAAATTCTGCAGGAGTAGTTTTCACCCATCAACAGTACATCAATCTTGATATTCTTTCAGAAGAAATCTCATCCAATCTGGAAGAAAAAATGATTCTACCTGTTTCTACTGGAAACTTTTTTTTTCTCTGATTTTTCAGGTTCCACTATGTGTCTAGCCGCGTACACATCTCGGGCGTCTGAATCATCTTCCAGGTTAACATGTTCTTATTGTTCTCTCAAAGGTCATGAACTTTTAAAGTGTTTCAAGTACAAACACAAAATGAGATATGTCAACAAAATTTAACGAAGAGCGAATCGATTAGCAAACAAGCTCAAACTTGTTCAAAAACCATCAGAGGTATGTAAACGCATCTCTTCTTCAAAGAAGTTAGTTTCCAAAGAAAAGACTAGATCATTAGAGAGAAATTTATGGTTTAAACACTATGAGAAACAGGGCTCTATGAATTCCTTTCGAAAAGGTTATGGTGGACAGATTATTGTTCACCCCAGCACAACTTAATTGTGTTGGTTACCGCATCTTGTCTCATGTGCCTGATCAAAAGAGACAAGATTATGCACACCTCAAGCTTTAGGAAAAGAAAATTGTTTTATATTGTTTTGATTTTATTTTTTCTTGTTTTTTCTCTGTTGAGAATTAAGTCTGGAATTCGTGCATCTTTTCATATCTAATTGATATTGGAAGGGACTTCCCTGTTTAATCAATGAAAGAGGGTTATTCTCGATAATTATATCCTCTTTATGGTTGAGAGTTGTGCGTGCGTGAACTTATGAGTTTAAAAGTTCTGTAACCCTACATTCCTTTTTTCCTTCACTTGAAACTCTTTTTATCATAAGACTGCTTGTTGAGATTATCTTGTGATTTTCTCTCACAATTCCGCTCGTATGGATACTCCAAGCATTATGTCTTCTTACGGAAAAGATGTTAATATGATTGTTAAGCCATCAATCATGAAGGAAAAAGATAAATTTCCAATACCTCCAACTTTGAAAAGAAAAATAAGGAATGCGAGGAAGCCAAGAACTGTTCCTTCAAATTCTCAGAAATTTTCTAGTGTTCTTGAAGAGTTGAAGGAAACAATGAAGGAAATTATGGAAATAAAGGCTATTTCTTTGAGAACTCTTGAAATTCAGAAGGCCCTGGTTCGACATCAGTTCAAAAAGTTTGTTGTAATTGACTCCTTTCTTCATGAACCTTATGTTCCCATGGTTGTTGACAACAAGGAGTTTGGGGATGATAAAGAATTTTTCAGAGGTCTCAATGTCTAGGAAACTTCTTATGAGAATTTATTCTTATGTTTTTAAGAAGGTGTTAGAGCACTGGTCGGTCGAACTCGTATGCGTTGCTATCTCAAGCATGTTTGTCAATGTTAGTGATCAAAACTATAAGTCATGATTTCTAGTCTACTATAGTTGAGATCAAGAACTCCATGGCGATCATCATACAAGACGAAGAACTACTTAAGGAACTGGTGGAATTCATCGACTAAAATGTATGTGGATACTTGAACTTATCTATAACTCAAAAGTCTATATACTCTATCTCCTATCTTGAGACAAAAGTCGTTTTGCTATATAGACTTTGATTATACACATTTACTATTTCGAGCCGAGTTTATCTCGCTTATCTATTTCTCAAAATATGTTTTGGTAAGATTTCGCTTTGACCAAGTTCATCTTTACCTAGTGACGAAAGTCATGTTATGTTTCAATTACTTGAAAATGGCTTTGATGAAAAATAGTTTGTGAATAACAACTATATAACGTCCTCTAAGAATGTTTCAATGATTGAAATGAGAGTTTAGATTATATAAACATTGTTGGATATAAGCATTGTGTGGAAACGCATACATGTATAAGTCCGTATTCCTTGAACCGAAGTCTGTGTACTTTGCTGCTCAGGAAACCGGAACAAGAGTCCGCAACCCAATCTGCGTACTGTCGGAGGTTCTCTTCCCGAGAAAATTTGCTGAAGTTTGTAAACTTGTTACAAACTTATTCCGGGTACTTAAGTCCGCGTACCTAGTCCGCGTACTTAGGTTGGTTATTATCTAAAAACGATTATTCGTGAACTTATACTTATATTAACTAAGGAACGCAAGTTTGCAAACCGTGGCTATAAAGTTCATGAATCGATTCTAGTGAATCAAATCGTTTTTTCTTCGATTGTGTCTTGTATACTTCTATAAGATCTAAGCAATTGAACAACTCTCTAACTAGTTCATTTGAGTCATTTGAACTAGTTATGGTGAAGAATAATATGGTTAATATGAAAGTGCTCATATGGCTAACCATTTGGTTAACCACTGTTGAACCAACAAATGTACATGTTTGGTTACGGTTACACAAACCTAAAAACGTGCATTTCATTTGTGTGTATCAAGCTAAGTTTTCGATCTAACGGTTGAAAGATATTAGCTTGAATCTAATCAGGTTTTCATCGAACGGTGAATATTAAATGCTTTGTTACTAAGCTAACATTGATTGCAGACCCTGATTTGAAAGACTATATAAAGGAGAACTCTAGAAACCGGGAAACCTAATCCCCACACCTCCTGAGTGATACTAGTTGTATAAGATAGATTCGATTCTCTTTTAACCTTAGGTTTCTACCGAGACATTGTAGGTTAACGACTTGAAGACTTCAGTGGGATTGTGAAGCCAGACCGATACTACTTTCTTGTAGTTGTGTGATCTGATCTTGCTGTTTCTATCATATTGAGTACAATCGTAACGATTGGATTGAGATTGATATCTCCGATAGGCAAGATATAAAAGTAATCACAAACACCTTCTTCTCATCGTTTGTGATTCCACAATATCTTCTTTCGCCGCGTCGATTAAGATTATTGTGAGGTGATTGATAATACTAGGTTGTTCTTCGGGAACATAAGTCCTAGTTATCAATTGGTTCTTGTTCACCTTAATTTATCAAAAGACGGAACAAAACTCGTAGGTATTTCTGTGGGAGACAGATTTATCTATTACGGTAGACTTTTCTGTGTGATACATATTTGTTTATTAAAGTCTTCGACTTTGGGTCGTAATAACTCTTAGTTGTGGGTGAGATCAGCTAAGGGAATCAAGTGCGTAGTATCCTGCTGGGATCAGAGACGTAAGGAATGCAACTGTACCTTGGATCAGTGTGAGATTGATTGGGGTTCAACTAAAGTCCAAACCGAAGTTAGTTTGTACTAGGCTAGTGTCTGTGGCGGCTTAATACAGTGTGTGTTCAATCTGGACAAGGTCCCGGGGTTTTTCTGTATTTGTGGTTTCCTCGTGACCAAAATTCTGGTGTCTGTGTTATTTCTATTCCGCATTATATTTTGTTATATAATTGAAATATCATAGGTTGTGCGTTAAGTTCAATCAATTAGAATATCCAACCTTTGGTTGTTGATTTACATTGATTGACACTTGGATATTGGTCTTTGGTACCATCCAAGTTATCTCTCATGTATTTAATTAGACTCGCAAATTTCTATTTTCTTGAGTAAAAATTAAATCGAGAGATCGAGATAATATAACTCTTTGATATACTATTAGTAAGATTGAGTCTAGTTGATTCTCTTAAAAGTATATATTAGAGTTAGTCCATACAGATTGCTAATCGAAATATTGGGTGTGGTTGTTGTACCCACGCTTTTTCAGAAGGATAACTAGGGTTTGGAATAGCCATTATTGTGAGTACACATAGCTATTGCCAACGTTTTCATCTTGCAATGTTTTTAGATTTATTTATTTAAATTCTAAAGTTAATTTGGAAGATGATTTTTGCAGTATTAATCTTTATGGTTTTATATATTGCAAATTGTTATGGGATATGTTGTTTACGTCCGTGAACCTTGACTGTCCCATACTTGTTCAAAAGTTAACTCTATTATATGTCGGTATGAAAGTATTGATAAAAGATAAAATGAACTTTTGTCTACAAAAGTCAAGCCTTTTATGTCATTATGTAAATATTGATGGAAGAAAGGATGAATTTTTGTTTACAAAGATTAAGTCTATTATATGTCATAGTGCAAATAGTGATGAAAAATAGAATGAATCTTTGATTATTCCGCAGTATTGGTCTTTCCCTGATCCACATCTTTGTGTATATACTGTGTTGCTCCGTAAGTTCTCTTATGTTGAGCATGACCAATTGAATTGATCATTTTCCTTGTGGTTAATTCGATTGAGATTTTTGGATACAAATTCATGTTTCAGGTGATTTGTTAATGTCCAAAGAAATCCTTATTTTCTTGTAAAAGTAAGGTCGCTCTTGTTGTTCTTTCGGGAATGACATTTTATGGGGGAGAGTTCTTAATTGAACTTGTGCTTAATTGCCAAATATTTGTGGGGAGTGCGGTTGTGGAATATTGTAGGGGTTATCTAGTATCTTTATAAACTCCTTGATGAATGCATTTAGTTTCGGCTATATGATGGCATCTAAACAAGTTGATATGTTGTTCTCTTTTGGTCATGAAGTATCTCTATGAAAATTTCATGAGGATCCCACTAGTTTTCGTACCTTTGCCAATTTATATTGACAAAAAGGGGAGAATTAATGTGTAGTTCACACTACAAATACATATGGTTTACGGATCATTATGTAAGGGGGGGTGGTTTTCATGGTGAGATGAAGTACTGACAAATGGGGAGTGATACATATCACCATAGTATTGTTGTCAAAGTTGTGATACAATTGAACTTTGATGTTGTGTAATGATACTATGACACTGTAAAACAATGATTGAAAGCAATTGTTTTCTCATTGTTATTTCTATGGATCTTCAACAACTATGATGCTGAATTGAAAACATTTGGAATCATTGGAGCACTTGAAAGTGACGAAAATTTCGAGTAATATTGAAGAACCAAAAAAATCAAGCATTTGGATGAGAAGTACAAAGTTTATTTATTTTGTAATCCATATGTATTGATAGTTTTGTCACTAAAATTGACAAAAGGGGAGATTTATAGAGCACTGCTCGGTTGAACTCACAAGCGTTGCTATCTCAAGCTTGTTTTTCAATGTTAGTGATCAAAACTATAAGTCTTGATTTCTAGTCTACTTATAATGATGTCTCAGACTAGGATAGATTGTGTAGTTGAGCATTAGACTTCACGGCGTTCATCAATTGAAGACGAAGAACTACTAAAGAGAGCTTGTAGAACTTCATCAACAAAAGGAATGTGCTTACTAAAACTCATCTATCGCTTGAGAAGTGTATTTCTACTCTATCTACTATATTGAGACAAAAGTCGTATTACTATATAGTTGCCGATTATACACATTTGAAATTTCGATCTGAGTTTATCTCGCTTACATAATTCTCGAAATATGTGTTGGTAAGATTTAATTTCAACCAAGTTCATCTTATAATCTTGACGAAAGTCAAAAGATGATCATGTGAAAATCGCCGAGTAACATCTTACACGGTTCGTGTGATACAGTCATTTGGTGTAGACTTGGAATGTTTCGTTATGATTATTTCAATAACTTGAAAATTTCTTTGATGTTAATAGTGTGTTAAAACGGCTATTGTCATCCTCTAAGAAAGTTTCAATAATTGAAATAGAGTTTAGAACTTTTGGATTATGAACATAGTGTGCATTCTTGCATGTATGTGATCCATGACTGGAACTAGAGTATGCATACCCATATGCGTACTTGTAGTTGTGAAATTCCGTGTACCAAGTACATATACCGGTACGCATACTTGCGTAAGGTATAGGTCCGAGAATTTTTGTTGGATTTTGGAAGTGTACTAAGTATGCGTACACGTTCGCATACTGGCAAACCCAAACTCAGACCGGCTACTTAAGTATGCATACACGTTTGCATACTTGAGTGGTTAAAGTTACAAAATCGGTTGTGACATGAACTAATACATTTATATATCAAGGAATGCATTCTTTGAAAACCGTGGCTATAATGTTCATGAATTGATTCGAGTGAATCAAACCGGTTTTGTTTCAATTGTGTTCTTGTATACTTGTATGAGAATATAGCAATTGAACAACACTTTAACTAGTTTCATTTGAGTCATTTGAACTATTTATGGTTAAGATGAATAAGGTTGATATGAGAGTGTTCATATAGCTAACCTCGGTTAACTACGGTTGAGCCAACATGGTGTACACGTTTAGGTACGCTTACTTAAACCTAAATGAAGGTACATTTCACTTATGTATAACAAGCTAAGTTCGATCTAACGGTTGATAGATATCAACTTGTCGAAAATGAAAAACATAAATAGAGTGGTGGATGAGCCGTTTATCCTTGCATATGAATCTACTCAAGTGTTCTACTCAAAGGATCTTACTGAAGAGGGATGGTCTGTGGTGTTGCACTCACGACAGGGGTTAACGTCTTCAGTAGATAAATTTGAAGTTCCTACATCTTTTCAGTCAGTTCTTACTGACAATGAGAATTTGAAAAAGTTGCTCATTACTGATTCATTTTGAACTGAAACAGTTGCGACATGTTTTACCTTACCCAATAATATATACAATGACGCCGCTTTTAGATCTATTTTCGTGAATTGTTTGGTTTTATTTGTTTGATCACTTATTTTTTGAGGTGTTAGGTAGCTTTCTTTTGTTAACGTGGATGCTCTCTTTTAGCTCTGTTTGGTTTTCCCTATTTTGATGTTTGAATTTCACAGGGTATGGCAGCAGAGAGAGGTCAATGAATATGGACAACCGGTTTCAGAACGCAACAACATTAGGTCACCGAAGAGGCGCCTTGGCTCGTACACATGTGCCTATTTCATATAAAAGCTGGGATGTTGTTGATACAAAGTATAAGGTTGATATTTGGAAAACCCTGAAGGTACAATACTTACCTGAGACATGATTTTTCTTCACTCGTCATTTAACTTCTTTTATCGTTTTTGCAAATAAGTAAGGCATTAATTTGTTCTATCTTTCCAGGCTGAATATGATGTACCCGAGACATCAAAGGAAAATATTCTCAAGGCCGGTTCGGGGTCCATGGAGGAGATTGAAGAGTGAGTTACGCCATGCCTACTATGACCCTGTCCCTACTCATGAAGAAAGGATTCTAAATGTTCCACCAAATGTCAAAGAAGAGGATTGGATAAAATTTTGCGAAAATGAAAGAGAAGAAAAGGCAAAGCAAAGTAGAATCGAGCATAAAAGGAAAAGATAATAATATGGCTACACACATTGTAGTGGTCACAAATCTCATGCTATGGTGAGAGCTGAACTGGTACGTATATTCGCAACTTACCTCAAACTTTGTTATATTCACAACTTAGTCAGAACTCAATTATATTCACAACTTACCTCAACATCCTTATGGAAAACTATATGATTTTACATTGTATTTGTAAATTTAGGAGGCCGCAAATCCTGATGCAGTGATAACTCCTGACGATGTGTGGGTTAAAGCTCATACACAAGAAGGTGGTTCTATTTTACCTAGTGCGGTGCCATTCGCTGTGAGTCGGTTTACTTTTCAGTTATTTCAACTCTTTTAAAAACATGTACTAGATATTTAAGATTTTAGAATTTACTTGGTTGTTATCAAAGAAAAGGCCCAAGATGAGATCAAAGAAAAAAGAGAAGCTCAATAAGGCCCAAGATGAGATCAAAGAAAAACAGGATGCAGGTCTTCCAGTAGAAGAACCTAATGCAATGACTAAAGCTTTTGGGGCAGATTCTAGAGGACGGGTTCGTTCTATTGGTCCTATATCTCGTACGCAAATCAATCTTTTCGCTCCAAATAGCGTCACAAGGTAAATGAACCGAAAGCGAAGGAGGGTGGTCTTGGTGGGATGGTGGAAGAAATAGGTGGCAAGGTGTGTGTTACGATTGATGGCTTTGTGAAGTTGTGTGGTGTAGTGGAAGAAATCAAATCTGCAATTCCGGTGATCGGTTGGCTCAAACGTTCCCAAAGACCTCAAGAGTTGTAGCCTCGCATACTCCATGCAATGTTTCTCGCTTCACCTCAAACAGTTCACATCCGCAACAAGTTCACCGTTGGGAATATTTGTATCACCGGCTGCGACAAGTTCACCTGCTGGGAATTCTGCATCACCAGCTTCATCAAGAGCACGTGGTGGACCACTTTATTCGTTTCTGAACTTCGAGAATGAAGTAGTTACAACTGGTGAGCTATGTACTGGTGCTTTAGTAGATCATTTTCACGGAGATCTTATAACTATACATCTTGCCAAGGTATGTATCGATGATATTCTCATGCCAGATGCAATCACTGCGAAAGCTAACAAGTATGTAGCAACCTTCAGAGATGTCGGAATCGGAGGATATGTGCTTCATCCAAAGATGTGCCTCTCAAGCAAAGACACACAGTCCCTTTCTTTTTGAGCTAATCGATCTCGGCCTTTTTGAGCATCGCCTAATATCCGCCTTGACTTATACGAGATCTTTTTGTTATACTTGCGCAGTTCAAAATTTTGTACGTATATCTTTGACTGATGTGCATACTCCTAGGATCTTTTTTTGATTTTTTTGGCAGTTCACACTTTTGTACGTATGCTAACCGATGCGCATACTCTTATGCAATTTGTGCATAAAAAGAGCTTTACGAAGCAACTTTTTCGGTCCAATGTAACTTTTTCTATATATGTGAACACAAACCGGCTTATGAATGGATATTTTCTTTCGGTTCATCATTTTTTTTTGATATATATGTAGGTGGTTTTTGTTATGTTATATGTAAATGCACAGGGACTTCACACAAGGTCGATTGAAGCAAGAGTAGTAGACGGGAAAATATCAATCCCTGGTAAGTACTTCACTTGGTTATTATACTTAAACTATTAAGTTTAAATTTGTAGATTTGAAACAACATGGCTTCGCAATCTTCTTCTAGAGCTCCGACTACCTCTACGACGTGCTACTATTGTTTACTGTGACAATGTAAGTGCGATATATATGTCTGGAGATCCTGTTCAACATCAACGCACCAAACATGTGGAGATTGATATACATTTTGTTCGTGAACGAATTCGTATTGGTGCCATTCAAGTCTTACATGTTCCCTCCGAGAACCAATATGCCGACATCTTTACCAAGGGGCTTCCTCGACAGCCTATTTGTTCGTTGCGTTCTAGTCTTAGCGTTTGTTCCTCTCCCGCTCGAGACTAAGGGGGTGTAATAGACTTTATATTATCCTCTTACCTTATTAAGCTTTAGGAGATTATCTCCATTGATTTGGGTTGTAAACACAAAAGATATTATTATGATTTTATATATATTCTAGCCAAGAGGAACATTTCTCCTCGAGGAAATTATCATCAAATCCAAGAGCCTTCTCCATCAATTTCTCACGGAGGGTGTTTAACCTAATGAGAGAAAAAACATCTCTATACTTTAACCCTTATTCCGATCGGTTTCTCAAACCGACCAAATTTTCGCCAAATATAAACCTAACACAACCAAGGAACGGCTCAATACACACTCCTAATATTTTCCTATGAACCCTAACCTCGTCGAGCACGAGCACGAAGACGGATTCCCTTATATAGGAACCCAACAACTTTAAAACGACTCTCTTGCTTTTCTTGGAGCTCTATAGTTTACACGGAAGTTTCATCCATGGCTGCTACGAGGAGCGGGACAAGCGGTTTCTCTCGGAATCAATCCACTTCACCTTTATCTCGGATACCCGGAATCAAGCCCTGGACCTAATGGAGTCACTTATGTATCCTCCGGAATTCCAGGACCTTGATAGTAAAAAATCTCTTTTTCTCTTCTAATTAGAAATCTACTTGTGTTGATTTTGACATTGAGTTGTTTGATTTTAATTTGTAGAGATTTTAGGAGGTGGGTTTCCATTAGGAAGTTTAGTAATGATAATGGAAGATGCGAAGCACCACATCATTTATTATTATTAAGGAATTTCATGTCGCAAGGACTTGTACATAATCAACCGCTTCTTTATGCGAGTCCTTCCAAAGACCCAAGAGCTTTTCTTGGTACTTTACCTAGTCCCGTTTTGTCGAAAGACGAAAAATTTGTGATATTGATCAAGAACGGTGTTTATTTCTACTCTTTTCGCTATCTTGATTATGGGTTTTGTTTAATTAACAATTTGATGGGTTTGGTTGAATCTAGGAGAAGGGTTTAAGGATTGCTTGGTAAAGTACAAGAAGTATTTTGGGAGAATCAACAAAATTTGGATAGAAGTAAGTTGTTTTTATGGTTAATCGAGTGTTAAGGCATGGACAACCTGTGGTGCATAGAAGAAGCTTACGGTTTATGTTTCTTTTGAGTTGTGTTTGTTCGGGTTCAACCGAGTATGCAATGAATTTGATTTGCGCAAACCACTCGAGAGGCATATATTGAATGCGCAATGAATTGAGTGTTTTAGCATCCAAGAGTCACCAAGTCTTTGACTTTTCGTGATCGATGTTCTTCATTCTTAACTCAAACTTCAAGGTATGATATTATAAAGAAGATATTTTTATTGCAGGAGTGCTGCCTTAGCTCCAAAAGTGTAGGACAAACTAGTTATTATACTTAAACTATTAAGTTTGTATTTGTATGTATTCCTTTAGAAAGTTTCTTTGAGAAATTTGGTACTTAGAGAAATTTGGCACTTAGAGGAATTTGATACTTAGAGAAATTTCAGTTTCTTTGTTATATGTTCAGTTTCTTTGTTATATGAACCTGAGATGAATTAAATGAATGTTTTGAAGACTTCATATCTTAGAACTTATAATGACTTGTACTTATGGTACCCTTAATCTCATTTTGGTTATGCCGTTTTTGTTTAGTGAAGAAGGTACACATATATATCATGTTCAAGTCAGGTTAGTACTTCTAACTGCAACTATATATATCATGTTCTTTTCTGTTGGCTTAACCTAAAATAGTCAAATTGATAATTTGGTGTTTACTATTGGTCATTTTGATTTGGTGAACAACCATGGTACCATTGCAAGGTCCGGAACTAAAGAATTCATGTAAGTTGTGGTTCGCTGGTGTCTTGATGTCGTAAGTTGCTGCTCCACCTCTCTTACTACCTCGGGCAGCATAACCTCATAATTTCTCCCCTCTAGTTTTGTTGTGCATACTTCCGACATCTAAATAGATATTCTTTGTGTTTGCAGGTTAATTGAATTGATGCTCTGTTGCAAGTTTGGAGCAGAAATGTTGGAGAACAAGGCAGTCATTAGGTTGGAGAGCATATGCAAGTTTTGTAAGTTTCTATGTGTTTCTAAGTTAGATGAGTTTGTGAACATAAGAATTTCTATGAACTGATACTTAGTATCCCCCTAGTATTTCATACTTAACAAATTTTTTGATACTTAGAAGAATTTAAGTTTTTTTTTGTATTAAGCTATTTGAATGTGATAAGAATTGATTGAATGTAAGATGAATTTGATTGAAGAAAATATTGTTGATTGTGGAGGATGAAATGAAAGGTGTATGCTGGTAGTTTTTTGGAATTAGGCTTATTACCTGAGAAAATGAACTGCCGGTCAGCCTTGACCATGTCAAAATTGGTCAATACCGACCAATTTTGACCAGGTCAAGGATGACCGGCAATAATTTTTTTGCTGTTACAAAAATGTTCGTAACGGCCCTAAGATGTTACCATGTGGCAAATTCGTAACAGCTCAAGCCTGTTACGAGGGCCGTACAAAAAAAATTCGTAACAGCCACAAAGCCGTTACAAAAAAAAAAATGTAACACCCACTTTTGCAACAGGCGAGGGCCGTTACAACCCGTTTTTGTAACGGCCTGGTTCTGTTTCTAATCCCAGAATTTGGTGTAGTGTAACTTAGATTGCAAACCCTGATTTGAAAACTATATAAAGGAGAACTCTAGCAACTGGGAAACCTAATCCCCACACCTCTTATGTGATACTAGTTGCATAAGCTAGAGTCGATTCTCCTTTAACCTTAGGTTTTTCACGAAACCTTGTAGGTTAACGACTTAAAGACTTCATTGGGATTGTGAAGCCAGACCCAACTATTTTCTCTGTAGTTGCGTGTTCTGATCTTACTTCTTATATCTTATTGAGTACTTGATCGCTGTCGTAGGCGTCAAAAATAAATTACACTTTCTTACTACTCAAAATATATAATGAAGCAAGGGCAAGAAAGGATCGTTCCCACAGAGAGGTCTTGGTTGTCAATATGTTTCGGTATCTTATAAGTAACACGGGGGATTTTCTGATTGTGTAAATAAAAATAAACAAAAAGCAAACAAAGTACGCAAATCAAGGATGTGAAATATTGGATAAAGATTTCATCTTCAATTGTAAACAAGTTTTTGAATATATGAATAGAATTCGTATTTAATCTCGATATCATCAAAAGCCATAGAATACCTTATTGCAAGAATACTCCGTAAATTTCTTAAGTCATCAACACACACATTAGAGTTGCGTATGTGAATTCTACCTAAAGAATAACCTAACGCCTTGCGCTAATTAAGTTCAATTCCTAGGAGCATTAAGTTTTAGAAATAGGCTAATCAATGCAATTGTAATACATTGCGCAAACAATTCGAACAAAGGTCAATTTCTACATATGATTACAAGGATGTATCACTACAAACCGTAATCATATCATGCTACTCGTATTCAAGGTTATCGCTCGATGATGAACCCTAAAATAGCTATAGATATGGATGTGAGTTCAGTAAATTCTAGACTTAACTAAACAAACATTCAATCATATTGCAATACATCAATCATGCAATTATTATAACCCGTAGAAAGTGAACAATGATTTTGAGAGAAAACTAATTCATAAAAATCATAACTTGTTTTCAAAATCCAACTACATCTTTAACCAATAATAATAAATCAACTACTTGTGTTTTTGGAAATCATCATAGAAAGCAAAGAAGAACTATCATGTGAAACCCTAGAAAACAAGTAGAAGCCTCCCTAATGGAGATATTAGGTTTAGAGAAAGAGTTTTCTATTTATATGCTTCTCCCATTCCAAAAGGATACTCCAAATTTAGGTCTTCTCAAAACCCATCTCCAAGTGGTCCACCAAGCCCATGTGTGGAAAATACCCGTGTGAAAATCTCTGTCCAAAATTGCCCACGGAATTGAAGACGTCATTGCCGGAATCCGGAATCCGGTCACCGGATTCCGGTCACCATGAAACTATCTCCAGCAGCTTTTGTCATCGGAAACTGTCGCCAGCGAGTGTGTACTCCCAGCAACTCATCTCTGCTTCTCTATAGTTCATACATTCACAAAAACCATCTAACCCAACTTCTCATTTCTTGCGAAAACGTACCTAAAAGCGCGACTCGTAACTCATATATGTCGCGGCCGAATCATGCATCCAACACATACCCCCTTCACGATTCACTGAAATATTATGATTCATGCTTCAAGTTCCGAAATCCGGCATCTCGGGCTAGTATCACCGGCTCGCCATTCTCGCCCACTTTACACATAGTTCTGCAGTCTGGTTCAAGCACTTGTATCTCCCTTCATACTTCATTCACTTCCATTCATCATTGCAGTACCAATTGCAAATTCTCACGCCAAATCCAGCTTCTGGCAGTTGCTCTGCAACTCCAATTCTTGCCTTCTCCATATGCAGCAACAGCACGCCTTCAACCTGCAGTCCAGTCGCAACCATTGCAACACTGCTGCTTCATCGTGCAATTCAGTTCAGCTACCTTGCAGCTGCCACCGGCAAAACAAACCCATTCTGTCACATAAGATGCTTCACTTCAGCTCGTTTATTTGTTCCCTGCTTCACTGCGAACCATCAGTACTACAGCCTTTTGGCAATCAGCAATCTCATTCAAACACAGCATCACAGCATCAGTTGAGCCGCAACATCCATTTCGCTGGCTCCACTCATTCACTACAGCAAAACCATTCCACCAGCAATTCCAGTTCTATCACAGATAACACCAATTCCACTTCGCAGCTGCTCAGCATCATAACCCATTTCCTAACTGCACCAGCTTCTCTGCCTCTTGGCTATCTACTCCCACTTCATGCCATCAATACCCGTATCCTGTAGTTTCACATACATAGCACCATTGCTTGCAGCTTCAAAATCGACTTCTACAAAGATCGGATCCACGACAACAGTAACATCGCCATTCTCTTGTATTCCGGTAAAGCCGCAGCACCATCATCTTTATCTTGCATCACCAGAATCAATCCTTGAGCCAGTTGCTCACTAAGCTTCAGTGCAGCTGCAATTAATTCCATTCATGTCTGCAACAGCGCAGCACTCTCACAACTCCATATAATTTCATCACCTGCACCTGCACTTTTTCATCACAGTTGCACCTTTCACCATTCTCAATTAAGTATCAACAACATCAGCGGCTCCCCCCATTTCTGAGATCGACACATCAACTCAAACTCCACCCATCCATCCATTGTAGCTGCAACGCTTCAACTCTGCAGCTTTCATTGCAAAGACAATCTGCAAAGACATGACCTCATTGACACACACCATCGAGCCTTAGCCATTCTATTCTGCGATCGATGTCCACGGCCACAACCAATTTCTTCAGCTCATAGCAACAGCAACCCCTCTGCAATCAACAAGCTCTTCCATAACCATTCTGCTCACAACACCAGACTCGTACATTCACCACCAGACTCGAGCCTCATTAATTTCCATTCTTCTCAATCACAGTCACTTAAGCCTTTTACCGAACATGTTATGTGCATGAAACTTGTAACTGAGAGCTAGCAAAGTTTGTTATTGTATGAGCTCTCTTTCAACCTGTAATTACGCATTCCACACAAATTCGCATAACCCCATTACTTAATCATTTCAGAACAGCAAATCCTTATCAATCAACATCATTCATCACCTATAACAATGGCAACAATCTTCAGTTGCACGGACAGGTAATAGAAGAGATTATTTGACCTTCTCTCTTGCTGAGATTCGAACTGGAACAAAACCCACCTCCAAATTTCTCCCGAGAACCTGATTTCAGTTTCATTGCTCGATTCCTTCTCTTCAAACCCTTGAAACAACTACCATCTGAATGGACATTCATCGATCATCATCTTCTATAGCTGAATCCTACCCAGACTCATAGAGTTCTTCTTACAAACTCCGTATTCTTCTGATCTCGAATCCCTCTTGAACTTCAGACACAGTTCCAGTGCCTCCATTTCTTTCTGTCTCATTTTCCTCTCGAGTGAAGAAAATGATTTGGGGATTGCTTGGAATAAATGCTCGAATTGGGGTTATGTAATGAAACTGGGATGGGATTGGTACACCCACAATTCAGGATAAGGGCCACCTCCATAATTCTTCTTGTATTGTCAGTTTTAGAGAACCGACAAGCTTAATCATCGACTGTGTTCATAACTTTGTCATACGACAGCGGAGCGGCCTCATTCTTTCACCGCTGGCTTCGTCTTTTCGTTCTCTTCAAGATGATTGAGAAGAAGCCCTGGATTTAGACGAGTTCCACTTCCTTTTACTCAAATGACTCCAAAACACCTATAAAACTTAAAAGCAAACATAAGATACATAATTCACACGAAAAATAGCAAAGAAAGCATAACTCTAGATAGTAAATACGGTGTATTCTACACCTATCAGATTCCCCCACACTTAGACTTTGCTAGTCCTCGAGCAAATCGAACAAAATAAATTCTTAAACATACATACAACTCCGTGTCGTCGAGGCTACGGTCATTTTTTGCATAAATAACAAGCCTTTAAACCCCTAGGTGTCCCTAGTGGACGAGTTATAGTCTCGTGAGGGTTTACTAGAGATATGCCCACAAAACCTACTTTTCCAACTTACTAGTTCTCCGTAATGATAGCATCCAACACGCTAAGAAGACATAGAAATTCTGCACACTAGTCATAAGAAGTTAGACACATAAATGAACACAATCTCATCCTTAAAAGTTCAGAGAGAAATAACCATCCCTTATCGAAAGAAATTCGGGTTCGGAGTGATCGAAAGTCTCGACTCCGCCTCACAAGAAAAGGGTTTTATGAAGTTGCTCTCAATAATAAATAGCTTTTTTATGGGTCACACATGTGTCCAGGTAGGAGTGAAGATAGAATCCTGCGACACGTTGAATGGTAGGAAGGTATAACCCTCCGAAGTATTTTAAAAACCCACATCTTTGAAAACCCATTTTTCTGATGATCTCTAAGAAAGGAAATCAACCACTTAACGAATGTGGGAATATGCTTACTTACCTTGTTATCCGTTCGACGTGCAGCTAGCACCACTCTCACAGCATCCATAGAAACGTCTTCGGTCTTCTATCGGTGTCTTCATCTTCGTCTTCGGTCTTCAACTCTTGATGATAACTCTTGAACTTCGTAGAATCTTGACAATGTAATTCTTTCCTCTAATTCCTTGTTGCTTGAAATTTCATTATGGATATTTTATCATTTTTGAAAACCCATTTTTCTGATGATCTCTAAGAAAGGAAATCAACCACTTAACGAATGTGGGAATATGCTTACTTACCTTGTTATCCGTTCGACGTGCAGCTAGCACCACTCTCACAGCATCCATAGAAACGTCTTCGGTCTTCTATCGGTGTCTTCATCTTCGTCTTCGGTCTTCAACTCTTGATGATAACTCTTGAACTTCGTAGAATCTTGACAATGTAATTCTTTCCTCTAATTCCTTGTTGCTTGAAATTTCATTATGGATATTTCTTCTTTCCATTGGCTTTATTGAAAGAATACAAAACTAAAAACGAACTATACAAACCCAAAATATGATACAATGATATATATATATATTTTTAATTATTATTATTTTTTTTATGAGACAAGAAAAATAAAACAAATACAAAATAATAAAACTAATTTTCTCTTGTTTTTTTTTTCTTTTTCACTTTTTTTTCTTTTTCTTTTTCAATTTTTTTTTTATTGACAAGAGAAAATAAAATAAAAATGTAAGTACAAAGGCCATGGTGTAAGTATTTTACCGCTTGATTCTTCACAACTTGTATGTCTTGATATCATAAACTTCTCGAACTCTCATCCTTGATAATTTTCACTCTTGTACAATAGTCTTCAACTTATAAAAATTCTGCTCCTTGTTTTGTTGCTTTACTTGAATCTGAAATTTGTTCAATTCTGTACCGTTGCTTGTAAACCATGAACGTGTTCAACTTTCCTTCAAATTTGTGATGCTCCTCTTGTTGATGATGATAGTGTTTCTATGGACCTGTTGGTGTAGAGAGAGATAAAGTGGATGGTGCTAACTGCGAACAAGATTACAAGTGGTATGTAAGTTAGCAATTCGATGTCACCATCATGATTGATAAAAATAGCACTCAAGAGATCAAAATAGTGCTTCTATGGTGGGAGGTTGGGCAGCTCACCATTCTGCCCGGAGTTTACGTACGGTGACACACACTCTAAAAGCACATATTTAGACAGGTACAAAGAATTGAAGGTCGGTGCCTCACATTATGTAACATGGGTAGTCTCCACTATAGCGGACCACTACTCTAATGCCGAATTCAGTCTGCACCTTATTTGCCACTGGCATGGTTAAATCCAACTTTAACTTTCATACAATTAAGAAACCCGATCATGTTCTCTGTCATCTCTAAGTTCAGTCACTCTTATGAGATTCTCGATGTAATCTTAGCGACATGTATACCATGTGACTCTAAACTAACCACAAGTTGGATTTTTTTATTCACTATTTTACACAAAAGTTGAAAATTTTCAAAAATTTACAACGCAAATGCTTAACCACTCCCCCACACTTAAACTTTACATTGTCCTCAATGTAAATTGAATCATCCAAAGAAAGTCAAGGTGGGAAATCTTATAACAATATGCGACAAGAAAAAAAAAAACTAAAAACAAGAAAAAAAAATTAAAAGATAAGAAATACAAAACCTATGGGTTGCCTCCCATTTAGCGCTTGGTTTAAAGTCGTCAGCCCGACTATATCCTTGCAAGATTCATTCCCCATATACCAACAATCTGAAAAGTTGGGGATCCTTCCATAAAACCTGTTTTGCAAACACTAGCTTCACACAAATATTAGTACAATAAAGCAAAAGTGAAGCTATGAACCGATAAAAGCTTCCCCTACACTTATTCTTGTCCACACTTGGGAGTGTATAAAGAATATAGAAGTCGGGTACTTCCACGGTTTATTGTTCCAAAACCTGCATAGTATGAGAATCAAGTATCTCTAATGGCGGAAAACGATAAACAAAGTCATTCAACAATATTTCCGAAGCACATACATTCAACCCAACAAGAGGTAAAGGAGAAGAAACAATATGCAACGGGTTAGACAAACCTTGCACAATCTCTTGTATTACCGAATCATCTTCATCCTTGAAAAACTCAAGTGAATTATTCACCTATTTTATATCATGGTCCTCTATCAAACCTTGCAACCATTCTTCGTCCGTTTCTGCCTTAACCAAAGTTTCGACATTAACATCATCATTACAATCATTTGCAAGCTCAATTGGGTCTTCCACAATATTGGTCATATCGGTTTCATTCTCAACATATTCCTCCTTGTTGTAAGGCACATACTCCACTGCGGAATCAAGTCTCACCATAAGGAACTCTTTTAGAACACTCATTGCACCATCCTCAAGCTCTACCCTTTGAATAGGCTCTTGATCATTATTAAGATCAATGCTTGAGTAATCTACACAGGTGTCGACATATTCCTCTTCGTCTTCACCTTGATCACAAAAACACTCCATTGTACACTCCTCGGGGATGTCATCATAAATTGGTTCAAGCGATGTATTTTCATAATAATCATCACTATCATAGTTAACATAATCGTGTTCGTCGCTGAATTTAGTGTTGCTAATCTCTAACTCATCCTTTTGAATAGGTGAATGATCATTATTAAGATCAAGAGTTGAGTTCACTACACAATGATCAACGAAAGTCCCCAAAGGTTCGCCTTTTTTAACATAATTATTCATTTCCTCCTAGTACTCATCAATGCCCTTTCTTACGTCGGAAACACCTCTTTGAAGCTCTTGGAGTGATCCATCCAAATTCTGAATATAGTGTTCCATTTGTTTGTAAAGCTCATTTGACAAAGAAAAAGTAGAATTACTTACTTCAGTATTGCTAGGCCAATTATATTCCATTTGAATGGGTGGATGATCATAACTACGATCAGAAATTGGGCCATACATACTATGAGCACATTCGGTCGATGAAACTGGTTCCATGCTTGGTTGTCTACGAATTGACTCCATGCTGTCCATAAATTGTTGCATTTCATCTACCAAACTAGAAGAAATATTACTAGGAGCACAAGTATCATCCCCTCTTTGTGGTTGCTCACTTACATACCCACCGTAAAAAGGTTGGAATGTATGAGAACAACTAAAAGGGTACATGGAGTATGGACCATAACCAAAGGATTGGTTTTGATTGTATTCCCCGTAAGGGTGATAGTTGTCATATTGTTGAGGTTGAAAGCTGTATTGATTGCTCCAATATGCTCCGTCCATAGAAATTGGTACCTGAAACGAGATTCTCGAAACTCGGTTAAGAACCAAAGAATAAGAAAAAGTAAAACAAAACTAAAAACAAAAATAAGAAACCAAAAACAAGTGACAACCGCTGCCTCCCAAGAACGGCGCCAAAATTTGATCATTTGTCGTAGGCGTCAAAAATAAATTACACTTTCTTACTACTCAAAATATATAATGAAGCAAGGGCAAGAAAGGATCGTTCCCACAAAGAGGTCTTGGTTGTCAATATGTTTCGGTATCTTATAAGTAACATTTCAAGGGATTTTCGATTGTGTAAATAAAAATAAAATAAAAAAAAGCAAACAAAGTACGCAAATCAAGGATGTGAAATATTGGATAAAGATTTCATCTTCAATTGTAAACAAGTTTTTGAATATATGAATAGAATTCGTATTTAATCTCGCTATCATCAAAAGCCATAGAATACCTTATTGCAAGAATACTCCGTAAATTTCTTAAGTCATCAACACACACATTAGAGCTGCGTATGTGAATTCTACCTAAAGAATAACCTAACGCCTTGCGCTAATTAAGTTCAATTCCTAGGAGCATTAAGTTTCAGAAATAGGCTAATCAATGCAATTGTAATACATTGCGCAAACAATTCGAACAAAGGTCAATTTCTACATATGACTACAAGGATGTATCACTACAAACCGTAATCATATCATGCTACTCGTATTCAAGGTTATCGCTCGATGATGAACCCTAAAATAGCTATAGATATGGATGTGAGTTCAGTAAATTCTAGACTTAACTAAACAAACATTCAATCATATTGCAATACATCAATCATGCAATTATTATAACCCGTAGAAAGTGAACAATGATTTTGAGAGAAAACTAATTCATAAAAATCATAACTTGTTTTCAAAATCCAACTACATCTTTAACCAATAATAATAAATCAACTACTTGTGTTTTTGGAAATCATCATAGAAAGCAAAGAAGAACTATCATGTGAAACCCTAGAAAACAAGTAGAAGCCTCCCTAATGGAGATATTAGGTTTAGAGAAAGAGTTTTCTATTTATATGCTTCTCCCATTCCAAAAGGATACTCCAAATTTAGGTCTTCTCAAAACCCATCTCCAAGTGGTCCACCAAGCCCATGTGTGGAAAATACCCGTGTGAAAATCTATGTCCAAAATTGTCCACCGGAATTGATGACGTCATCACCGGAATCCGGCCACCGGATTCCGGTCACCATGAAACTATCTCCAGCAGCTTTTGTCATCGGAAACTGTCGCCAGCGAGTGTGTACTCCTAGAAACTCATCTCTGCTTCTCTATAGTTCATACATTCACAAAAACCATCTAACCCAACTTCTCATTTCTTGCGAAAACGTACCTAAAAGCGCGACTCGTAACTCATATATGTCGCGGCCGAATCATGCATCCAACACATACCCCCTTCACGATTCACTGAAATATTATGATTCATGCTTCAAGTTCCGAAATCCGTCATCCCGGGCTAGTATCACCGGCTCACCATTCTCGCCCACTTTTCGCATAGTTCTGCAGTCTGGTTCAAGCACCTGTAGCTCCCTTCATACTTCATTCACTGCCATTCATCATTGCAGTACCAATTGCAAAATCTCACGCCAAATCCAGCTTCTGGCAGTTGCTCTGCAACTCCAATTCTTGCCTTCACCATATGCAGCAACAGCACGCCTTCAACCTGCAGTCCAGTCACAACCATTGCAACACCGCTGCTTCATCGTGCAATTCAGTTCAGCTACCTTGCAGCTGCCACCGGCAAAACAAACCCATTATGTCACATAAGATGCTTCACTTCAGCTCGTTTATTTGTTACCTGCTTCACTGCGAACCATCAGTACTACAGCCTTTTGGCAACCAGCAATCTCATTCAAACACAGCATCACAGCATCAGTTGAGCCGCAACATCCATTTCGCTGGCTCCACTCATTCACTACAACAAAGCCATTCCACCAGCAATTCCAGTTCTATCACAGATAAAACCAATTCCACTTCTCAGCTGCTCAGCATCATAACCCATTTCCTAACTGCACCAGCTTCTCTGCCTCTTGGCTATCTACTCCCACTTCATGCCATCAATACCCGTATCCTGTAGTTTCACATACATAGCACCATTGCTTGCAGCTTCAAAATCTGACTTCTACAACATCAGATCCACGGCAAAAGTAACATCACCATTCTCTTGTATTCCGGTAAAGCCGCAGCACCATCATCTTTATCTTGCATCACCAGAATCAATCCTTGAGCCAGTTGCTCACTAAGCTTCAGTGCAGATGCAATTAATTCCATTCATGTCTGCAACAGCGCAGCACTCTCACAACTCCATATAATTTCATCACCTGCACCTGCACTTTTTCATCACAGTTGCACCTTTCACCATTCTCAATTAAGTATCAACAACATCAGCGGCTCCCCCCATTTCTGAGATCGACACATCAACTCAAACTCCACCCATCCATCCATTGCAGCTGCAACACTTCAACTCTGCAGCTTTCATTGCAGCACAATCTGCAGCACAGCCTCATTGACACACACCATCAGAGCCTTAGCCATTCTATTCCTGCGATGCTGTCACAGCCATAGCCAATTTCTTCAGCTCATAGCAACAGCAACCCCTCTGCAATCAACAAGCTCTTCCATAACCATTCTGCTCACAGCACCAGACCCGTACATTCACCACCAGACTCGAGCCTCATTAATTGCCATTCTTCTCAATCACAGTCACTTAAGCCTTTTACCGAACATGTTAATAGCATGAAACTTGTAACTGAGAGCTAGCAAAGTTTGTTATTGTATGAGCTCTCTTTCAACCTGTAATTACGCATTCCACACAAATTCGCACAACCCCATTACTTAATCATTTCAGAACAGCAAATCCTTATCAATCAACATCATTCATCACCTATAACAATGGAAGCAATCTTCATTTTGCGGACTGGACAGTAATAGAAGAGCTTATTTGACCTTCTTCTTGTTGAGATTCGAACTGAACAAAACCCACCTCCAAATTTCTCCCGAGAACCTGATTTCGTTTCATTGCTCGATTCCTTCTCTTCAAACCCTTGAAACAACTACCATCTGAATGGACATTCATCGATCATCATCTTCTATAGCTGAATCCAACCCAGACACATAGAGTTCTTCTTACAACCTCCGTATTCTTCTGATCTCGAATCCCTCTTGAACTTCAGACACAGTTCCAGTGCCTCCATTTCTTTCTGTCTCATTTTCCTCTCAGGTGAAGAAAATGATTTTGGGATTGGTGGAATAAATGCTCAAATTGGGGTTATGTAATGAAATTGGGATGGGATTGGTACACCCACAATTCAGGATAAGGGCCACCTCCATAATTCTTCTTGTATTGTCAGTTTTAGAGAACCGACAAGCTTAATCATCGACTGTGTTCATAACTTTGTCATACGACAGCGGAGCGGCCTCATTCTTTCACCGCTGGCTTCGTCTTTTTGTTCTCTTCAAGATGATTGAGAATAAGCCCTGGATTTAGACGAGTTCCACTTCCTTTTACTCAAATGACTCCAAAACACCTATAAAACTCAAAAGAAAACATAAGATACATAATTCACACGAAAAATAGCAAAGAAAGCATAACTCTAGATAGTAAATACGGTGTATTCTACACCTATCAGTACTATTTTTGCTATGATTTGCTTGAGATTTATCTCTGATAGGTAAGATTAAAATTAGTCACAAACATCTTCGTCTCATCATTTGTGATTCAATTGGTTCATGTTCACATTGATTTATCAAAAGACGGAACAAAACTCGTAGGTATTTCTGTGGAAGACAGATTTATCTATTCCAATATACTTTTCTGTGTGAGACATATTTGTTTATCAAGTCTTCGACTTTGGGTCATAGCAACTCTTGGCCGTGGGTAAGATCATATAAGGGAATCAAGTGCGTAGTATCCTGCTGGGATCAGACACGTAAGGAGCGCAACTGTACTTTTAATCAGTGTGAGATTGATTAGGGTTCAACTACAGTCCAGTCCGAAGTTTATTGGTAGTAGGCTAGTGTCTGTAGCGGCTTAATACAGTGCGGTGTTCAAAGTTGGACTAGGTATCGGGGTTTTTCTGCATTTGCAGTTTTCCTCGTTAACAAAATTCTGATGTCTGTGTTATTTCTTTTCCGCAGTATATTTTGTTATATAATTGAAATGTCACATGTTGTGCGTTGAATAGATCAATTGGTAACTCCAACCTTTGGTTGTTAATTGAAATTGATTGATCCTTGAACATTGGTCTTTGGTACCGTTCAAGTTATTTCTCTTATATTCAATCGGGCTCGCAAATTCCTATTTGCTGATTGCAGATTGAGTTGAGAGATAGAGATATAAAACTCTTTGATATACTTTATTCTAGATTGAGTCTGACTGTCCAGTTGATTCTCTTGAAAGTATATTGGAGTTTGTCTATTCAGATTTCCAAATGAAACATTGGGTGTGGTTGCAAATCATAGCATCTGATTGTATTTACAAGATTATGGGTGATATACTCGTATCTTTTGGGAGCATTTCTTTTCAAAGTATAAGAGAATCAGATTAAATGGTCGGACTTGATTCCAGATTATACCACCAGTTATCCCTTTTATAATTATAAAAATAGAATATCTTTGCGGTTGATGGCTTTTTATCTTCGCAATTTACTTGTAGTTGATACCTTTATTTGTATTGATATCTTGTATTTTGATGTTTATGTTAATCTTGTAAGCAATTATGTAATCACTATTTTAATTTGAATAAATTGAAATATGTTGATTGACAAAAAAAAAAAAAAAAAACGGTTATACTTAAATTGTATAAAAGAAAAGTTATACTTATAAATACACCCCATCTTAAATCGAAACATAATGAAGTTTATTTTTTTTAGTTGTGAAGGGGAATATGTATAAGTAAGCGAATATGTGATTACAGAAGGCGATTCATCCAGCTGACTAATACTTTTTTTTTTTGTTTTTTAGAATCAGTTAACCAGCTAGACACATTATTAGCGTTATTAGGACAAGCGCTATGGTGTAAGGTTATTTTTTGTTTTATTTATGGCACATTTCTTGGTATCCAAAAGCTTTGACTTAGTTAGTGAGGGGAACAAATTTGATCCTCATTCTAGCTAAGAAATGGATGATAAACTTCTTTTCTCGATTCTTGATGTAGTTGTTGTGCATGTTTTTTCGGGATTTTTGGGTTTTTTCTAGAGTTTTTGAGATCCGTAAGAGCTTGTTCCTCTTGCTTTATAGCTCCTGAGCTTATTTTTTTACTCCTCGAAAGTCTTTAATTTATTTTTAACCTTTGTCGATAAAAAAGTAAAGAAAAATAGACAATGGAAATTAGTTTTCATAAATTAATTGTCGTCACAAAATAACATCTTGGTCCACCATTTAGGCTAAATATTCCTGTTTTGCAGGAAGTGGACCCAAAAAACTAATTGTAAGAAACTCAGTTTCCGTCAATATTGATTAGTTTCCTGTAAGAATAGTGTTTGTACCGTCAATAAATTGACGAAAAGCCCATTAATCAAGCCCGTGAAGGAAGATTCCAGAAGTTTCCAGAAGTCTTGTTGCCCAAGTTGCTTGCACATCAGGTTTATATCAGAATTAGAGTTACACAAACAATATAAATACATGTATCCTAAACCCCAAGGGGATATGGAATCCTAGGTTAGCTTACCCGAAGAAATTGTATCATGATCATCAATAAAACCACTCCCTATGGGATTCCTCCGTGGTTGTAGGCAACACTTTCCGAACCACGTTAAATTCTCGTCTTCATATTTATTTTCAATTGTTTTGCCCTAATTCATCAAGATCATCTCAAATCATCGTGTTTAGTGCCTAGAAGTAATTTTGGGTATAAACATTGGCCCCAACTAAGGGGATTCGTGTAAAAAGATCGTGTTTTTCCTTTGAAAAAAAGTGCGGAAAAACCTCAAAATTCGTGCAAGAATTTCCATGAAAAAATCAGCAAAAAAAAAGGGTTTAGAAGAAAAATCGCGAAACTGTTGCGAACAGATGAAAAAGTGTTACAAAATAGTTGAAGAAAGTGTGGCGAAAACAGTTGCAGAAATATCCCGAAACTCAGGACACAGTAACAGAAATAACTGTTACAGAACCGTTGCAAAAGATCCTTGGTCATCTGGCCAATCTCTTCCGTTAGATCCATGATCTCATTCAACCAGGATCAGCTAATAAGAGATCAACACGTGTCAACACTCAGTTGATGATAGGTGTCATAAACACCTTCATTAATATCTAATGGTTATGCTTTCTTTGTTACTTTTCGCGTGAATTATGTATTTTATGAGTGTTTTTGAGTTATTAGGTACTCAGGAGTCGCGCTGAGGAAAAGAAGAAGAAATCACTCAATTTGAGAAAAAAAAGGGGAATACTATCTGGAGCCGACCAAAGGTTAAGGGGCTGCTAACAAGGATGGCCCTTATCTGGGACTTGGGGTTGGCTGAATCCAATTATTACAATCCTAAATTGAGAGAAAATCATTTCTCTCATCATTCATTTCTCCTCCTCTGTCTGTGTGTGTGGCGGCTCCATTAGAGAAAGAAAAGGAGGCACTGTCTTGCTCCAGTAGAGAGGGGAAGAGAGACTCAGAAATTGTGAGAAGACATCAGGGATTGGGGGATTCTGCTGGTGATCGATTGTTTCTGTGATTGTGTGTTAACAATCTAGGGTTTTAACTGGATTAAGAACTAGGGAAGAACATGAATCCGATCTCGACTCGAGATCGAGAAGTCGATTTCGCTGGAAGATGGAAATGGTGGAAGAGATCGAAGAATTGAGAAGATGGGTTTGAATCTGAACAAGATGAAGTACAGTTGCTGCTGTTGTTGTTACTAGAGACTAGGGTTGAATTCAAAATGGATTGGTGACAGATTCAAGGGTTATAGAGGAACTATTGTGTGGAAGAACAAATGGGTTCGGCGGAAACGATGCAGCTTTTGATCTCGGAGAAGAATTGAAGGACTCAGGAGGTTAGGGTTTGGTTGAACCGAATTACAGATGGAGATTGATGCTTGGAGCTATAGATGATGGTAGTGATGAATTAATGAAATTGGCAAACTGGAATATGAGAAGCTGCTGCAACAAATTAGATGAATGTTTAGGACAGGTTTGAGCTAATGGGTTCTGGAGGTGCACAAGAAGCGGCTGAGATTGGTGATAAGGCAATGCTACTGAGCTGCAGTAAATGGTGTTGGCAGTGGCTCGGATTTGGTCAACACCAGGCTGCAAACATCAACAAGGAAGAAGAGATGAAGTCATTCTGGATTAGAATTGCTTTTGTAGTTGCTGCCAATGGAGCTGGTGATGAAAGAGTGTGTTTTAGGTCGCAGGAATGCAGTGATTTTGGTGCTCAGATTATGCAATGGCTAGGCAAAAGTATTTGTTCAGGTATGTGTGTGCTGATGACAGTAACTGGTGCTGGTGGAATGGAATGTTAGGTTTGCAATGGTGTTGTTGCCTTCAGTTGGGATGAGAAGAACATGGTAAAACTGGAGTTCAGGGAATGGAACTGGTGCCATTAAATTGGTGTTGGTTCTTGGTTTTGAGTTGTAAATGGAAGTCTGTGCTGTCGCAGGAATGGATTGCAAGCTACAGGGAGGTGATTGAGGAAATAGCATGTGTTGCATCCAATGAGCGACTGCTGACCATAAGGATGCAGGTGCCGCAGCTGAGTCATTGAGATATGAGGGGCTGAGATGGTGATGGTACAAAGAAGCTGAGATGGTGATGGTGATGGTACTGAGATGGAGTTGCAGTTGTGAAGAGCAGGATGAAGTGTGACTCATGGGGTATGTTAATGGCTTGAGCTGTTGGTGTTTGAAGTGGTCAAGGCTGTGGCTTGAAATATCGAGATGATGATGCAGTTTGTTATGGCAAAATATGCAGATTGCAGCTGAACTGAAGAGAAGAACAATGAATGGAAGGGGCTATGAGAAGTTGCTGCTGGTGGAGTTGTTATGCTCAGGTTTAGATGGGTTTGTTGGCGTTGAAGCTCAAGTCTGACCTAGGAATTAACTGAGCTGCAGTTGTTTATGGAGGCAATGAGCTACATGACTGGTGGAGTCAGATGGCTATGGATGCTTCTGATGTTGATACTGTGGCAGGTGGAGTTGTGAGACTTCAGGTGCTATGACATTAGGGAGCTGTGAAGACGAGTTTCCGTTGTTGGATGTGTATGAAACAACATATGTGCAATGGAGCAGCTGAGAATGGAGACGGTGCAGGCGTGTGAGGAAGGTTGTAGTGGTACTGGTGGATCTGTGTTTGAGCTGAGATTGCAGGCCAGAGTTATAAGATGAATAGCCATCATGGCTGTATATGCACTAGTGAAGTGCAATGAGGCAGTGCAAATGGCTTATGCCATGGCAACTCAGACAAGTCAGCCCAGTTAGCTCACATGAATAGCTGACTCGGGCCTGACTCATGATCCTGACTCACCTGATGACATCACTGAGTTCATCTGACTCTGTGTCCTTGACCCGGTTTGACTCAGTGACCTGACTGAGTTGAAATGGCCGATTTGAATCGTTGACCGGTGACTGGGTGGACTTTGCCGGTCACCTGAGGTATTTTCCGGTGCCGGATTCCGGCCAATTTCCGGCCATAATACCAGTTTTCCGACGACAGTTTTTGGGGCATATTTTCTACATGGGTTTTTCTTACATGTGGGCTTGGTGGACTTCTATCTATTAGACCTTTGAGATTTGACCTAATTTTGGAAAGACAAGCTATTTAAAGGAAAGATTTCTACAACTTTATATCACGTATTATTCTTGGAAGCTAAGGAGAGAGCCGCTTTTGTTTACGCTACTAGGGTTTGCTTTTTTTCATCTTCTTCTTTATTCAATTAATATTTTTGTGATGAACTCCATAGATAATTTAATATTATTGGTTAAGGATGTAGTCCTATTTCTAAAACTTGTGCTTGATTTATATATTAGTTTTCTCTCTTGATTATTGTTTAAATCTCTACTGTTTTTAATAATCACATGATTGATGTATTGTGATAGGCTAAGATGTTGGTTAGTTAAGTGGCCAATTAATTGAACTTGCATCCTTGTCCATAGCTATTTTAGGGTTTTTCATCGAGCGATAACCCTGAATACAAGTAGCATGATATGTTTACGGTTTGTAGTGATACACTCTCGTAATCATATGTAGAGTTTGACCATTTTCCAAATTGTTATGCGCAATGTATGACAATTACATTGATTAGCCTATTTCTGAAACTTAATGCTCCTAGGAATTGAACTTAATTAGCGCAAGGCGTTGGGTTATTCTTTAGGTAGAATTCACATACGCAGCTCTAACGTGTGTGTTGATGAACTTAGGATATTAATAGATTATCTTGCTCTCTTGATTCTCTAGGCTCTTGATAATAAAAGAGACTAAATTGTAATTCTAATCATGTATGCAAGCACATGTCTAAGATTGAAGATGAATTCCTTGACCAATATCTTTCTCTCATTGATTACTTTCTACAATTTATTTTGTGTTTGATTTACTTTTATTGCTTACATAAAAATCAGAAATTCCCCCAAGTGGTTACTTTAGGAAATTGATTACATAATAACTACAACTTCCTCTCTGTGGAAACGAACTCTTTCTTATCATATACTTTTGGAAAGTGAAATTATTTTTGACGCATACGACAACGATTAGTTGACAGTCTAGTCACATGCCACACCAGCACTGTGTACACCTCAGCAATGGCGCCCAATCACAATATGACACATCAGCTAAACCGGCACAGTCAGAACCTCCATGTCAGCGATGAGACCTGCCACGTCAGCATTAGGATGATAAAGTCAGCAGTTTACACGTCAGCAATCTAGACCAGTCAGTAGCTGCCATGTCAGCGTCCGAACCAATCAGCAGCTTCCACGTTAGCGTCCAGTCCAGTCAGAAGCTCCACGTCAGCGTCTTCTGCACTGTCATCAATGGCACGTATGCAACAACACGCCCACATCTTTCAAATCTTGTTTCGTCAATAACTTCTTCGTTATAAGTCCGAATTGAGTGATTTTTGGCTCGTTAGAATCATCTTTCGATTCCCTAAAACATGGATGTGAAAATTCATGTGTTCGAGAAACTTTGGTGTGCCCTTGGAGTGTACCCACAAAACCAGTAATGCCGTTATTGTAGTTCGAGAAACCAGTATGGCCCTTGGAGTGTGGCCATAACAACGAGTGTTGTCTCGTGAAGGTTTACATAGAGGTATACCCACAAAACCATTAATGCCGTGATTGTAGTTCTTTCAATCTTTGTTTCAATCTTGAGGAGGATTAGGTGGTGGTTGTATCGTGTTAAGTTCCGGTAAGTTTTCCTTCATGATTAAGTAGCATTGATAAAACATGAATTCTCTTCCTGTATCCCATGCGTATTTCATGCTTGTATATCGCTTCTACAAAAGAACATCATAATAAGTAGGTTAGTGTTTCTAAAAGGAAGAATACGCTCAATGGGTCGGAGAAAATATAAACCACTTACAAGTCTCTCAACTGTCCATAGAGGAGATCAGTTATGTGCAATATAAATTTTTTTCTGGTAACATACGTAAACCCTCACTCCCTTTTTTATTACTCCGAGCCTACCCTTTATAGTTGTTGTTGTTCTATGATGAATATTTCTGAATTGTTGAGTGTAATTTTCGAATATGCGGTTCTAAACCATATTAGCTGGAACCAAATGATGGTCAACCTCGGGGAGGGTAACAACACTAGCCCACGCATTTGTGATTGCAACATCCTCTTCCACGGTATACCGAGTCATTATATGTGTGTTGTGCTTGCCGGATAGAAGTGACGAGATGAACCTATATTCCCAGAGAAGATGTAACTGGATGGATCGGTAAACCTATTATTTGGCACAATAATTTTGGAGAACGAACAAGTGATTTTATAAAGGACTCGGTGTAACATTCCTTTGCAGTAGAAATGATGTGTAAGGCTTATCCGGTTTTGCAAGTTGGTTGAAAGACCCAATAAAAAAAACCCGACATGTTAGTCACTTTAAATCACTTCCTTGATTTATCATTCACAGTTTACTTTGTCGGGAAAAAGTAAATGAAGAATAAATATAAGGATTATTTTTACGAATGATTATGTTTTTGGCAACATATATTTTCTAGGACACAACGTCCATTAACAATTATAGTGAATTCAAATATAATTTAAATTATTTCATTTATTTAAAATTACCACACGTACGATGATCCGATATAAAAGTGCAATATAAGCCCAAGTCACTATCGCAGTCACCGCGGTTGCACATAGCATGTGCAACAAGCCTTTAAACCGGTAGGTGTCCCCAGCGTCCGGGTGGTGTTTCAGGAGGGTTTACAATAGGTATACCCACAAAACCAGTAATTACGATGCTGTCACATTACCCAAAGCGCCTTGATATCTCCAACGTGTTCATGTCTTCCACGGCGTCCTTCAAAAGGAGGTAGCATTCATCAAACTCGAAACTGATATCATGTTTCTGCAAGAACTGACTTTTCGCCATCGATTCCTACATGCATTCAACAATAAAACCATTCATTATGTGCTCAAAAATATTATTTTACAAAGAAGGAAAGAAAATAAAAATTACTTACAACATTATCTGTATTATAACCAGATGCGAGGTTTCTAATTATCTTGGCTTGGATGATAACATACATCTTAACATGCCTGAGTATTCTTAAAACCCCGTGTCTTATATCACCTCTTGTTCTTTGTTGAGGATTCAAAAAGTTTGCAACAAAATGGTTATGTACTAGTTGCCAAAAGTTATCTGGGCCTATTTTAGCTCTTTGTACAACTTGAGCTGACCTTGCTGCAATCCATGTTGTTATGAATGCGCTCTGTTCTTGAGGGGTTGATGTAGGATCCATATGCATAATTCAAATAAAAGATTAAATATAGAAATTAAATAAAATATTGAAAGATATGGTGTGTAATTATCTATACAATGGACTCTATTTATAGGATATTTCTAAAGGATGTGTCCTCCCTTCGACACACTCTTTACTGACGCATGTTAACCAAACTGTATGACAGTGTTCCAGACCCGGGTCATTAATTTTTATCGATGTTAATAATGCAACATTCCAGGTAGTGTCATTGATAGGTTATTTCAAACAGGAAGTCCCTATGTATTTTTTTTTTTTAGGTTGGGGGTCCCGTGAGCTCTGTTAGAAGAAAGTGACAACTTATAACACTGTATAACCTCGTCCTCACCTTTGGTTGTCGGATAGGATATGATATGAATGTTTGTCTTATTTGGAACACAAGAATCTTCGTCATTATCAACAGATACATTTACTGAGAAAACTTCTAATGGTGAGTACTAATCTTAGTGAATTCAAATAATTTTTATTTTATTTCATTAATTTCGAATTTTTACACAATATATTAGGGTAATCCGATATAAAATTGCAATATAAGCCTAAGTCACTATCGCAGTCACCGTGGTTGCATTTAGCACGTGCAATAAGCCTTTAAACCGGTAGGTGTCCCCAGTGGTCGCGTGGTGTCTCGGGAGGGTTTACAAGAGGTATACCCACAAAACCAATAAAAACGGTGCAGTTACATTATGGTGCGCGCCTATACAACCTACTTGGATTGTACTCGTCGAAGGCGTCCTTCATAAGGACGTAACATTCATAAAACCTAGAAATGGCGTCCATGTTTTTCACAGAAATATGTTTTTTTCATTGTTTCCCACATGAAGTGAACAAATAATCAAATGAGTATGACAAAAAAATATGTTTGTTAAAAACCAGTATTTAAAACTATAATTACTTATTATATCCATATCCATTGTAATGAGTGCCGGTGGAACGTCTCTAATTAGCCTGGCTTGGAGGATAACGTACGATTTCACCTATCTTTTTATACTCCCAACCCTGATTCTTGTGGCTTGCTTCAATCTACGGTTGGGATTTGAAATTTTTTCTATAAAATGGTTATGCACCAGATGCCATATGTTTTGGGAGGGTTTATCACCTACTTCTATAACCAGAGTTGTCATTACCCTAACCCATGCAGAAACGATTGCAATATCTTCCTGAACGGTGAATCCAGCATCCATATTGGAAAAATTCAAACAAAATAATTGATGTAAAAAGTAAATAAGATGTTCACGATTATGTAATCCGTTTTGGTACAAGAGACTCTATTTATAGGAAATAATAGATGTGTTGTCCTTACGAGTCATTCATCATGGATGTGTAATCTCATTCAATATTAGTGTTGTCAAAGGTGCACCATGACTCCCCACTAGGTTAGTGTCATCGACCTGTCATTTCGAATAGGAACTCTTCTGTCCATATGAAATTGAATTATTATTTCGAATAAGTGGACCACACGTTACCGCTGCTCCTAATCCAAGTGATTTTATAAGGGAGTCGGTGTGACAAGTCGATTCAAAATCAAGAGAGGGGAATAATAAATATTGTGTTCATATGTGTTCGGGGATGATTTAAAGCCATATCCTTCCCTATTAATTAAACCAGCCTCAGACATGCGTACACTGATACAAATACATGCCAAAGTACCCAAAAAAAACAAATACACGGAAATATTATAAATCAGTGTCATTTTCGCCTGACCAGCGATTACACTTAGCCCGTGCAACAAGCCTTTCAACCATTAGGCGACCATATTGGACGAGTTTAGTCTCGTGAGAGTTTACAAATAGGTTTACCCACAAAACCAGTAAATCAGCTGCCTGTGTCTTAATCTTCGACTTCATCTTGTGGAGGATCTTCTGATGGACGATGAAAGATCTCAAGATTGAACTCCCCACCAAAATGCATCTTTAGAATCTCGAAAACCGCAACACGTGTCCATCTTTTTTCGTGAACGCCATCCTCTTCATATGCAAGTTGGCTTTCACTGTACTGGGATGAAATTCATAGAGTGTGTTAGTTAAATGATATCGTGAAAACAATATTGTAAATATTTAATGTTTAATAAACTCACATCGGTTGCAAGGTTATAACCCCTAGCAACCATTCCCCGGCAATAAACTCTCACATGACCTACGTATCTCTTTACATCTTTTTTCAAGGTTGAGGTTTTATGTTGTATTGACTTTATATTTCTTGCAGTGTCGTCGCCCATTGCTGCTCTGTATTCCGCTAGAATAAGGTCCCAAAACACGCTGCCGTCCATAGATCTTCCTATAAAAGGTTCACTAGCAACCAAACAATAAGCACGAATTAAAGCAACATCCTCGGCGGTTTCATATCTAGGCATATTCTGATAAGTAAAAGCAGAAATTTGGGCAGGAGAAAATAAACCAGGAGATAAGGAAACTAAAATTATTTTGGTGTGTTTGAGTTAGGCTAAATACCCGCACTATTTATAAAGTTTCCAGGAGTTGGCCCATTGGTGATATGACGGCTGATATAGGGACAACTCGTGAGTGTATCTATGTCTACAGTAAATGACTTGTGGTTTAGATATAAGGGACAACTCGCGAGTGTCTATTATGGTTTTGATGAAGCCTATTTTTTGTAAATGACCTAACTATTTATAAACTTCCCTTACTATTTATGTACAACCCTTATTCCTTAATGATGGCAAAGCAACCCTTACTTAATCCAAAAGACAATCACTATTCAAAAATAACCATATTTTTTTTCAAAAGTCGGTAAATGTTATTGGACAACCATTACTTTTTAACGAAAACCATCCCATTTGAGAATTTAAAACTTGTAATTGATTTGTCAATTAAACACTAGACCATGAACAGAATCACGTGGAAAGCGAAATAGAAAAAGAAAAAAGAAAAATATATTCTTTGAAGTTTGAAGATTCATAAGAAGAATCAACAACTTTTTCCGTAGTAGGGTACACTCCTCAACCCTATTTGGACCAATCAAAAAGAAAAAACAAAAACATTCATTATTAATAATGCATGGAAAAATAACATAACTATGTTCTTTTCACAGGACCCATCAACATTTATTTAACCAAAAAAAGTACATTCGGTCATTACCATACGTTCATAAAAAAAAAAAAAAATAAAATCTAAATCGATGTCATATTCGCTTGACCGACGATTACACTTAGCCCGTATAACAAGTCTTTTCAACCGTTAGGTGACCCACTAACCCTAGTAGACGAGTTGAGTTTCATCAGAGTTTACAAAAAAGGTATACCCATAATGGAGGTGTTGCTGTGTTTATATCTCGTCTCCATCTCGTGGAGGATGAATATCTGCTGGTTGTTCAAACATCTCCGGATCAAACACCATTCGAAAGTTAATTTTTAATATCTGAAACAAAAAAATACAATTAGGACGAAATGATAGTTACTAATTTTGTTTTATTTTGATCGGCAATCCAACAATTTTTTTTCTTTCATAATTTTCGTGAAATGAGGTATTTATCGAAACTTCGAAGTTTAGATTCAATTTCATCTGATAACATACTTAAATTCCAGTCTATTAAGTTCCAAAATCGTAAAGCTTCGACACATTCTAAGTCTTCAAAGTTTCGAAATTCTAGAACTAAAACTCAAGAAACACAGACGGAAACAAAATCTCTGGTTTCTATCTTCGACAGCATTACAGAGATATTAGGAACTCCCGAAGATAGTATTGATTCATGTGGGATTTCTAGTTTTCAAGATACCCATGTTAGAAATGTGAAGCGAATGAAAGAACCATTAGAGCGGAGGCCAAATGTTTGTAAAAGTGCCCAAGTGAGTGCATTGGAAGAGACCCAGTTAAGAGAATCTATGATAAATGATGTGAGTCCTATTGTTCATAAGATTACTGAAATTATACGTGCTCAAGATGTTACAGTCTCGTTTGAGGAGCGCTTAGAGAAGTTGGGTTTTTTGTTGGATTCAGATATTGTTGACAAAGTATTGAAGAGATGTTTTAAGGTTGGTCATTTAGCTTATAGATTCTTTAACTGGGTGAAGCTTCAAAATGGATATTACCACACCACTAGTACTTACAATACTATGTTATACATTGCTGGAGAAGCGAAAGAATTTGGTCTGGTTGATAAATTGGTTGAAGAAATGGAGATGGATTCATGTTCAAAGGATATCAAAACGTGGACCATTCTCATTTCTAGTTATGGGAAGGTGAATATGATTGGAAGATGTTTACATGTTTTTGAGAGTATGAGGAAATCTGGATGTGAACCTGATGGAATGGCCTACAAATTGATCGTTCGTACGTTGTGTGCTGCTGGAAAAGCTGACATTGCCTTGGAGTTCTACAAAGAGATGGTATTTATGAATATGGAAGTTGATATGAATTTGTATAAACAGTTGTTGAATTGCTTATCACGATCAGGAAATGTCTCAGCTGTTCGACTGATTGGAGATGATATGATAAATGTATCCCAGATTCCTGAGCAGATTGTTTATTCTTGCATGCTTAGGTGTTTTTGCATTTCAGGGAGAATCGAAGAAGCAATAGAATTACTTCATGAACTTAAGAGTAAGAAGATAACACTTGATCCTACAAATTATGAAATTTTGGTGAAAGGGCTATGTAATACTGGTAGAGTTGCAGATGCCTTAGAAATTTTAGAAATTATGAAGCAAAATCAGTTTGTTAACGGAAGAGTATATGGAATTGTTATAACTGGGTATTTAAAGAGAGGTGAGTTTGAGGATGCCTTTGAAATGTTCACAGGAATGAAAGAATCTGGACATCTTCCTATGGTTTCGACTTATACCCAGCTAATACAACACCTTTTAGGTCGAATGAGTACGAAAGAGCTTGCAAACTTTACAGGGAGATGTTGGAGAATGGAGTTGAACCGGATATTGTGGCATTTACAGTTTTGATCACAGGTCATGTGCAGCATAACCATGTCACGGAAGCATGGGAAATTTTTAATCATATGAAGGATAAAGGTGTAAAACCCACTCCAAAATTCTATTTGGTCTTCATTAAGGAGCTCTGTAAGGTTGCAAGAACAGATAAGGCTCTTGATCTTTTGAACGAGATGAGGAGTTCAAAAATGAACATCTCAGATGAAATGTTTCACTTGGTAATATCCTCGTCTGAGAGAAAAGGTGCCATAAAGACAGCTGAAAAGGTGAAGCAGATCTGGAGAGCCATTTACAGTCAAGAAAATGATTCAGTATATCTACCCACCAGTCACCAGTCTCTCGATGTAGCTACCAACACTGTCGTTGATACATGCCAGCCCATAGAATTATGTTGCAGTTCAAAACCTACCCAACTACATTCACCGCGGGAAAAGGTTCTTTTGGAGCCACTGTGTAGAGTTTATAGTGATTATAATTTTCAAGAGAATTTTACCGTCCTCCAGATCTGTAAAATTTTATCGTCCTCCATGAACTGGAGCTCAATGCAAGAAGCTCTGGAGAAGCACACTATTCAGTTCACTCCTGAGCTTGTTCTCGATGTTCTTCGCCATTGCCAACACTATGGTAATGCTGCATTGAGTTTCTTTTCTTGGGTGGGGTCGCAGTCTGATTATAGCCACACTGCAGAGACCTATAACATGGCCATAAAATTATCTGGATCTGGGAAAGATTTTAAACACATGAGAAACCTCTATTTGGAAATGAGAAGAAAAGGCTCTTTGGTAACTTCAGAAACATGGACTATCATGATAATGCAATACGCTCGAGCAGGTTTGACTGAGATTGCTATGAAGAAATTTAAAGAAATGGTAAGTGATGCGTGTAAACCAAATGGAAATACGTTCAAGTATTTGCTAATGTTTCTTTGTGGGAAGAAAGGCCGAAAGGTAGATGAAGCCATCAAACTGTTCCATGATATGATCAGAGCCAAGTATGTGCCAGACAAAGAACTGGTTGAAATCTATCTTAATTGTCTGTGTGAAGTAGGAAAAGTATCAGATGCTCAAAAATGCAAGGAATACTTATGCAAGAGTGGGTTTAGCAAGCCTCTTAGCTATTCGTTGGTCATTAGGGCTCTTTGCCGTGCGGGGAGGCTGGATGAAGCTCTAGCTATGGTAGATGAAGTAGGGGAAGAAAGATCTAAACTTGATCAATATATTTACGGAAGTCTTGTTCATGGTTTACTAAGAGCAGGTAGGGTGGATGAAGCCTTAGCGAAGGTGGATAAATTGAAAGAGGAAGGTACCAGTCCAACAGTACATGTATATACATCGCTAATTGTCCACTTCTTTAAGAAGAAACAGATTGAGAAAGCTTTGGGATTTTTCAAGACAATGGGAGAAGATGGTTGCGAGCCAACCATTGTTACGTTCTCTGCACTGATCCGTGGTTATATGAACATGGAGATGGTTAGTGATGCTTGGAATATCTTTCGACGTATGAAGCTTAAGGGACCTATACCTGATTTTAAAACATATTCAATGTTCATGACATGCCTCTGTGAGATAGGCAGGTCTGAAGAAGCCCTGCAGCTATTATATGAGATGCCAAGTAGTGGGATAATCCCTAGTTCCATCAACTTCCGCACTGTTTATTATGGACTAAATAGAGAAGGCAAGAATGATTTAGCTCATACTGTATTACAAAAGAAATGGGATCTCATGAATAAAAGAAAGCTTTCATCTTAAATTTCTCCTGTGCATATAATATAAAGTTTTTCATTAACATGCATAACATACAAAAACATGTTTCAGCAATCGAAATAAACACGAAACTACACTCATCTTCTACTACAACAGTAACACACCAGACCAGCTCAACTTAGGGCAAAGTACCAATGCCCAATGTGGTAAAAATTTGACTTTACATGAATTGAAAGGTTACATCAAATTCTACTTCTCATTCATGATCATGTGATTGTGTTTTCTTCTTTTGTTTCATCAACCAGTTCAATATTTAAGTTGTTTATAACTTAATGGTAAAGCTTTAAGTTATTCTACGCTATAGGGGAAGAACCCCTCATCTTTTGCATCCTTGGTATTGTTTAAGCAAATTTCGGAGCTTAGTAAATTTTCATGTCACAGAATGTGGAAAATTCCCAATCTACTAACAATTCAAACAGCTTTAATGTACTCTACTGATCTGCAGTGGAGTGGAAGCAACAAAACCTGTGCTTCTTTTGCCTGGATTTTTCTCTCCCATTAATGTTCCTAGCTTCATGGGTTCCATTCACTTTGACGATAACTTCAGAATAGTCCTTACTCATGTTTTCTAATACTGGTACCCGCAGCGACTCTCCCAGTGTCCGCCCCCGCGAAGAATTCAAAACACCGTCTTGAGTTTTTTCTAAAACAAGTAGATTTTGTTCTGGTGTTGTCGGTGCCGTTCGGTATGGGTACACTTCTTTTACTAATGATTCTGGTGTATGAGGCCTGCAAGTTGAAAAGTCGATATATATAATAAGCAAATAGACGCGAAGCAAGAAAGTCTTGGTTATCTTCAAATCAGTGCAGCAACCTGTATTCTTAAAATTAATTTGGGTTTAATACCTGAATGAAGCAACACGGGAACCATTTTCAGCTCCATCCACAGTCGCATTTTTTTTGTCTGTTTTGACAGCTTCAGCAAAAATTTCACCCCCAGTACAATCTTGAGGTGCCACTCTAGAATTCAACACTTCTTGATTAGAAGAGCCTAATCCAGACCAAGTCTGAATGTTAATTCCACTTCCCCTGACCATGGAAATGACATTGTTTAATATGTCAAGAGCATGTTCAACCTCTGGACTGATAAACACCTTCTTCTCTTTGCTGATTTGTTCCACCGTTAAATGGGATGCAGATTGGTCAATAGATACTATCCCATTTCCATCCTCTTCAGACTTCGTACGTTGTTCAATCTCTTCCTCCTCAATCTCATATTGAGACGTCCGACCTGAACCGGACATATCTGCCTGCTTACTTGAATGATAAGATGATCACCAAGAGAAGTCTTGCCTGTAACTGTTGTATCAGCTGGTAAAGTTTCAGTTCCAGGTTCTTCATGGCACTTGTCTGCAGATTTCTCAACCGTTATTATATCTGATTCTGAATCCATTTTTAGTCTTCTTTCGTGATTCAAGCCTTCGCGTATTCGAACATACAATGGGTCCTTCAAGGCCTTGCCGAAATCCTCATCCCCTTTAGCCACAGATGCAACTGCCTGGAAGAAAGTAGATTTTGCTAATAAGGAAGTGATGATGGGAAAACAATTAGGCACTATAGCAGATAAATATTTCACTTGGTTAATCACAAAATCGAAATCCGACCTTTTTATAGAGCTTAAAGCCACTACCTACGAGCTGCCTTGACATAAAATTAATAAGTGATGGGGGAACAAAATCCAGCTTTATATCCATGGTCATTATTGTCCTGCAAAAAAATGCCATCGCCTGAGAAAACAGATTATTTGGGAACTGACATAAACTTCACCATCCATGAACATGGAAAAAATGTACTTCTCGCATATCAAAGCATCATACTCCCAGAGCAAAGAGTATAACTCGACCCATCAAGTGGACGACCCTGTCTCCTGTACAGGGATCATGGAATTTCAAAGAAAATGTGCCTTACACCCGCACTTACCGAAAGTAACTTCTGTCTGAGGTAACCTTTTGTAAAGCAAAGGCTCCTACCAGCTCTGCCCGCACAATATCCTTCACTTCAGGTATCCCATCATTGGTGAACCCATGTGTACTTCTATCAACACTCTCTGTATCAGTCACCTGGATGTGAATAAAAGATAAGTCCTGACTATGCTATACTTCAAAAAACAATATTAACCTTGAGAAAGAAGGAAGAAGATGATCAATTTCCACCACCTACCGAATTCAGAACAACAACGATAAGATCATCTTCCAGAAATTCTACTTCAAAATAGTGCACAACAACCTCTCTAGCTGATAACGGCCAGGCACACTTCATCCTTTCTTCCAATAATTAACAAGAAAATCAGTATCCTGTAGTAGGGGGTCATCACTTCAGAAAATTCATCAAATGAATATTGATCCAAAATGTGTAGGTATTACCTCACCAAAGCAATCTGTTCACCAATTCGAACCTGTTGGACACATTTGGCTTCTATGATTTTAAAAGTAGGAAAGTTGAACTGAGGCCACCTAGAAACAATAATAACAGAGAACAAAGTTAGATCTCTACTGATGGCAAATGGCTATCCAATAAAACTTGCACAAAGGTAACATGGAACTCTAATGAAGTACACATATAAGGCATCTCAAACCAAGGAATGAACTATAAGGCCAAAAGTTCTCACCATCTATGAAAGAGGGCTATTTCCCATGCGACACATAAACCTGCAACCAAAAATTGAAGCGTAATTGACTAATTTCTGCTAACCATTTACAAAATCACATTTAATTCATTGCAAAAAACATGAAGTACATCAAATTTTACTCACAAACATCCATAGGCCCATCAACAAAGCCTTCAACGAGTAGTGAATGTAATGGGGTCCCTTGAGGTCCTTCTCGATACATAACACGATACTCATCAGTATCTTGTTTCAACTGTCAGTAGAAAACTCTATTGTTCAATAGAAAAAGAGGCTCGCATTTAACATAGTGCAATGGAATGGAGAAACGACGGGCGATACCTAGCTAGTTACAAAGCAATTTGATAAACATAACAAAAAGTAGAAGACTATTCAGACAAAATAAAATACCTTCCAGTCGCCATGTCCCTGATCATGAGTTGCTGTCATCGATGAATCATCTCTCACACTTCTCAACATGTCAAGACAATCGGAAACTTGTTTCCGCTTTTTGTCCACAATACTCTCAACATACTCTGGAACATGCCAAGCAGTTTATCAATTATTGAAAAACATGAAATCAAACTAGAGTTCCGTTTACTGATAATAAAAAAATGAAAACAAACAGGAAACCTGAAATGAACTAACCTTGATTCTCAGAAGGAGATGAATGTAGGAGTTCCTTCTTGAGACGGCACTTAATAGCTTCCTCATTTGAAAGATCATGAGATGCCAGTGTCTTATCAAGTCTTTGCCTGTACTCCAAGATTTTTTCTTTGTTGCCCATTTTTGCATATCTTAGCACACAATATCTACTCCGCACTGCCCTTCAAAAACTCAACTTTGCAAATTTGCTCTTGTCCAGTTGATCTAAACCAATTTAACTATCCCCTGAGATTAAGAAACAAACCCATTAATTAGGCCATTGCTCTATTTAAATGAATCACCAGAGTTGTATAAATCCATATTATCCCAGAAAAAAACAGGTGTATCCAATCCCCACAATACAAAAATGGAGAATTCAGAATCAGATACTAGTATTTACTGAAAACTGATCGAAATTCAGGTACACAATCATAACAAGAAAAACGAAAAAAAGAAGCAGAAATAGAAATAGAGATAGAAATTTACAAGACTTATCCAAACATACCTTAAAAGACTAGTCATTTCTTATCTTGTATGGTAGATACACGCAGATCTCAATAGAAAGAAATGATTAATGAGAAAAAAGAGTGAAGATTTTGTACCTGAAATGAGGTTCTAGAGAGAGCCCAGACGGAGATTGAACATGGAAATGAACTTGGCCCTCTGGGCATGCTGAATTGCAGACACGAATAGCTCAAAGTTCAAAAAGCTGTGGAGAATCAATCAGAACTTAGTTCATTGAAGATAAAAAAAATATATAAAAATTAAAGTTGAATATTAAACTAGAATCTTTTCTTTCTTTATTAATAAGTTATTACTTTCTCCTAAGTGGTAAGAGTATATAGATGGAGACAGGATCAACCCTGGCTGGCAGTTGAGTTAGGACCACGAAAATGCTACTTATCTACCGGATTTTTACACCAAAAAAATACCCCGCTTATGTGTCGCTACCCTATTAGTGCACGCATTCAGGCCAGGGACCCACCACGGGCCCAACGGGTTCAGCACTTCCCAATCAAGGGTTTAGATCTGTGACACATAGGGGTGTAAAGATGTGGGGGATAAATCCGGTAGATGTGTAGCAGCTTCCTGACCATAGTTGGTGACACTATTTTTGTCAGCCAGAAAAGAAAAAGTGAAGTAGATTTTTTGGTACGGTATTTTTTTTTATTTGGTACAGAAACTAAAAGAAGCCTATAGCTATACCGACCTGATAGCTTCAGTGTTTAATTCGGTACCAATTCTAAAACATCACAATAAATTGGCTGCTTCCTTGGTGCAAAAGACTGACAGGAGGGAGGGATTGTCTTCTTTCCGGGTTCCAGTGACGCTGACACGACCCAACGCTACATGGACGTGAATACGAATAAATTCTCAAAAAATTAGGACGTGGGTACATTCTGAAACTAGTGATATTTTATCAGGCGAGATTGGGGCATACCCAAACTAATTGGGGTATACTCAATAATACAAAATAGGGTCATTTTGAAGTAAAGTCAAGCTACCCCTTAACCTATATTTTTGTAAATGGCTAAAATGCCCCCACAATGATTAACTCTAATTTAACTAAAATGATTTAATTAGTTCAATTAGTTAGTTGATTTAGTTATAAGTTGAGTTTTAGAAATCATTTAGAGAGAGAATTAGTATGAAGGAGTAGAGGAGATTTTGTGTGTGTGTGTGTGGGGTGTGTGTGGGGGGGGGGGGGGAGTTAGGTTTTTTGTGAAATTTGTGATATGAGTGATTCTAATCCTGATTTTGAAGTGGGGGAGTCTTCTAACTTTCCTCCTACATATGAGTACTTGTATGATGATCTACCAGACCATGATCAAATGGATTACATGCATGACCCTCACTTTATTTTCCTCAAACTCATGATGGGTATGGAAGTGATGAATGTATTGAGCCAAACGAAGAATCCAATGACTAAGAAGAAGAGAATAGAGCTGCAAGTAATCAGGTAGACAACCTAGGTGGTGAAGATTGTGATTTTTCCATGCAAAGGATCGATTTTGCTATTTTTTTTTTCAGTTCTGCTGTACAGGGTCGGCAAGGTCGACGCTTGTCGATCATGAGCAATACCACGCCGGCAGTGTAGAAATTTTTAACCTTGCCGACTTTCATTTTTTGAAACACAGGAGCCTTTACTTGAAAATGCTTACGCCGGCATTTTCATGTTTTCATAACTTGCCGGCTGTTTCCATGTCGGCAATGTTTATATTCTCTTACGTTAGGTCTTTTCTAGCCTAGGCATTGTTTTATATGTCGACCATGCCGACCAGTGGTAATACACATCAACTAAACTTTTGATGTTTTGTAGATTGTGGCATTGGTACCTATGGCGGATCGACCTCAAGCTCGAAAATTAGGGGTCCCGATACTTCCTCACATGATGCTAATGATTTGGAATGGAAGGAAAAAGACGACGCGGTCAATTGGATTGTTGAGAAAGCCAAAGAGAAGATGTGCGTGAAAAACACCCAACAAAGAGATACGCGGTTTGAAATGGTATGTGAGTGTTATGGGTTGCCGGAGGAAAGTCACAAGAGGAAGGGTTATGTGTATGATAAGAAGACAACTAGGGTGTACAAGACGAAGTCAAAGAAGTGTGGATGCCCATTCAAGATAATATTTTGGAGGAACAAAGATACCGACAACGTGTGGAGAATGAGTAGAGTTGATGTTGGTTGGCATAACCATAAAGATACGGAAACTCTTGTTGGGCATTTTCAAGTTGCCAAGTTGAAACCGCACGAGTTCGAACAAGTAAGAACAAGTTGGGGAATTAAACCAAGTAAGCTCCTAAGTAAGTTCAAGAGGGACGACCCGCATAACCTCTCTTCATTGTCTACAATTTATGCGGCCATGGCAACTATTAAAAGAATTGAATGGGATGGAAGAAAGGTGATGGAAGAATCACAATGGTTAATACACAAATACAACTACATGGTGAGACACCATGAGTCATCGGAGGGGAAGGTGGATCGTATTTTTCTTGCGCATCTCGATATGACTCAATGGGTTGTACTTTGTACCTAAAAGGTGCAACTAACATTTAGGTCGGCAAGGTATATATTTCATACCATGCCGGCCTCAAGTACTTTGTCTAAAACTGCATAAACAAAATAATAACTTCTAAAGCAACTAAAACTGAAAATTAAAATAAGTTTAACAAGTCTAAAACCACAATCTAAGAGTTCAAAACATAATGTAATAGTTCAAACCACAATAAAATTTCTAAAGCAAGTAACCATAATAAAGTTTAAGAATTTCAAGGATCCTTCTCATTGTTGTTATCTTCCTCCCCATCACTAGCTTTTTCACCGGCAATCGACTTTTGCTTTTCCCTTCCCCTTCACTTTGGACCTATGTAGTCACCATCCTCATTGTAATAGGGGTTCACTCCAGAAAAGTCACATGCCCTGAAAAAAGTTCTTGGATCAACCTCCTCTTCTTCCTCCTCTGATGATGTGCATTCTTCATAGTTGAGGGGATTGCTAGGACTGTTCATAAACCTTAGAAATTCTTCTCGATTTTCCTTACCCATCAAACATAACTTTCTAAACGGGCAATTCTCTTCAGTTTCATCTTTAAGATCTTCTAAATTAGGATAAATTGTGTCCAAATATTCAAATAGCTCTTCTGCATTGTTAACAAGACAAGGTAGATCTTCTTTTGTTTCCTCTGGGAACCTAAATAATGCACAAATAAGATATATGAAAACAAACAACACAACACTGTTGATCTTCTTCCACTGGCCAACAAGTCCGATAAACTAAACACTGCCGACTACAGTAGAGTCGGAAAGGTGTTAACCAACTACCTTGCCGACAAATAAACCGCCGGAATGGTCCTATTTATGAAAGATGTCGACTAATAACTTAGTAAATTAAGGTTTCTGATGCCTAACGTCGGCATGGTACAAGTCTAAAACCATGCCGAACAAATATAATCCGGCATTGTAGGTTATTATACCCTGCCGGCCCTGGTTATTGTCCAACAGTCGCCATGGCTCTGATGAAAAATCAGCATGTTATTCATCCTGAGACCTTGCCGGCTCTTTGAAAATACAAATGGTCGGCGTGTTGTTCAACTATCGACCTTGCCGGCCAAAAAATCTGAAAATCATATTTTTCGATTTCTAACCTAATCTAACAATCATATACAACAAAACAATAATGGGTTTGAGTTTATAAATCACTTACAATCTTCTTTTCGCCTTTAGAGGTTTCTTTTCAGCATCTTCAAGGATTGCATTCTTGGGTTTACTCGTTCCAACCTTTCCCTTACCTTTTCCCTCTGATTTGGACCTTTTCATGTTACAAGTTGAATCTCTCTTGCTGCTAGATCGTTTAGAATCAACCATTTTTTGTAGAAAATCAAAATTGAAAATTTTGGTTGATTTTAGGTTTTTGGAATGAAAGAGAAGAGGAGAGGGTTTAGAGAAGAAGGATTAGAGGAAGATTAATCAGTTTTTAGTTTTTAAGTTTAGGGTTTAGTTTTAGGTTAATTAGTGTAGGGGTATTAAAGTAACTTTACCACGTTTTGGCCTCCCCTTAGTAAGGGCACATGTCCATTTAAATTTGGGTATACCCCAATCAAGCCACAAAAATGTCAACAATGTTAATAAATTATTGATAAATAACAAATTTGTATAACCTGCCTAGTTTGGGGCTAGGACATTTATTTGGAGCATGTTACTAAAAGATAAAAAGAGTCTTTAAGAATTTTTCCGACTAGATTACGAAAACCCTTACAAATAGAGGTCTAATGATAATCTATAATACAAAACAGAATGGGTTTTTGAGCTTGGACGGTCGGATAACATTTTGAGAGACAAACGTTGCATCCGACCATCCCAGTCTCATCCCAGCGAAAGACATCCGACGGTCGTCGTTTCTGTAACCCCTCCCATTATGAATCAAAATTATTAATCTTTAATTATTGCATCACCTCTTAGCTCAAGATATTCAAAGAAACAATAAATGAAATCATAATATATCATACATGCATTAACTGGATTTAGTGGTGGCATGATGAATCTAATGGGAAATGAGATTTATTTTTGTTTATTTGTTTATTTGTAGGTAGTTGGATAACAACAAATGTTGTTCATTATGGGATTTTCTCCATGAGGTAATGGAGTGGTATTGGGTAAATTTGGTGACAATGGTTTCATGGTATTCAAGGTGTTTGCTTCAGGCACTCTTTAATGGGATTTGTAGTGCTACTAGGAGTGGCTTTAGTGCAATCCTGCAGGTAAAGGGAGGGAAGTTCGAAGCTGAATTAGGGCACCACCGACTTATGTGCTTTTAGTTTCTTGGACTTGGGTTTTTCCTTTGTTTTTTTTGTTTGTTTTTAGCTTCCTCCTCTCTGGTTTTATTTGTGTACTTGTTATTTACTTTGTGTAAATTTATTTGTGCATGAATAAAATACTCTCTTCCAATCAAAAAAAAAAAACTCATAAATGAGATATGCATACACACTATTACTTAAATGATTTTGTGTTCGTTTTTGGATAATGTATATGAATAATTTTACAATGTACTTATAGACATTATTTTCGTTTAAAACAAAATAGAAAATTATCTTGCAAAGGAACACGATTTAATTTAAAGTCCGGAAAAAAGAAAAGAAAAATTACACCAGTCAGATATCATACTAAAGCAGAGTTAACTCTAGATATTTATTAGAACTCTCTGTTAACCTCATGCCTTGCCGTTACGGCACGGGTTATTTCTAGTCTCCCCACAAGATTTCTTCAACCTACTGTTGGACATGCTCTGAACATTTTTAACACTCCAAACCACTCAAAGTAAATATGATATTGAAGAAGAATAATAAGAAAATAAATATGAAACCATAAGGATTTGAATCCGCGAAAGATAACAAACTCAAGGAGTTATTGTTGGTTTTTCATGGAGTTATTATTGGTGTTGTAAACTAAAAGAGTAATTAAAGGGAAAAGTAGGAGAGGAAATCTAACTGTAGATGACGTGGTTAAAGAGGAAAAACACTTTCTTGCCACTATGCATGCCACATATGATCAACTTTCCAAGTGTTGTTATCAAGCGAGTCATATAACATTTCCGAAAAATTGGTGAGTGATTTTATATTTACGAGTATCAACATTCAAGGGCACTAAAGTTATTTTTTAAGAATCATATTACCTTGTAATTAGATTAAGTCAACCAAATATTTAATTAAACCACAAAAAACACTTTTTTGATATTCGATTCTTAGAACTGGATTACTCTACAGTTGCATTCATGGACGTGTAATTCTTATTTTTAATTGCTCTGTGAATCGGAGATTACTGAGTTAACTCATTTCTAAAAAAAATCTAAAATTTAATCATGATTCTTCATTAGTTTCTTAGAGAATCTTTTCTAATTAGATGCAACAATTATTTTCTTAGTCCTTTCTTCTTGTTTTTACTGCACTTAAATGAATTCTGTGTTTTGGAAAATTTTCTAATAGATAACTTTATACTCTGGTTTTGCTTTCCTTTTACATGTTTCATACTATGTTCTTATTGTAAATCACTTTGTGACATTCTTTTCTAATAATTAATTAATTCTCTTTTGTAGGGGTTCCCCCATTCATCATCATGAAAGGCATTTAATATCGAACTTTGGCGTTCAATATTCTCTCTCTGATAACACTTTTGTTACAATCGCAAAAAGTATTGTCATCTCATCCAGAAGTATTACAAATCATCAGCCAAAAGATTTTCTCCAACAGTATGCTCCAGTACTATTTTCATTATTAGCATGTATATGATATTATGGGTCTGTGTAAATATTATCACTGTACTGCTCAGGAACCGATTCCACCGATTCAAATTTTGAATTTTCAAAATCATTATTTTCTCATATAATCAAGCGTAATTCCTTCATTAGGGTTAGGTGTAAACAGATTTTCACTTTCTTGACTATTTACCAATTCAATGCAGTTTATTCCTTTCCAAAAATATATGTTATCTTGTTACCCAAAATAACTTGCTCGTACTGCTTTTGGTTAGGAAAATACAACATAAATATATTGATCTCAATCTCCTATACTCCGCAGTTTTTTGTTATAGGAAAGTGCAATAATCCTTTATCTCATAAAAACATATTATGCAAACCAACTACAATGGCTTCTTCCTCAAAAAACCAGATCTCGGCTATTACTAGTCAGATAAAAAATGCATCTATACGTGACATTTGTACAAGACATATGAGAAGAGCAGTTGGGTCGAAAAAAGATATTGTAGAAGCTTATGAAGATTTGAGTAACACTTTGATAGGGAAACTCTTCTCAAAAGATCCCATTCAAACCCGATCATCGTTAGGAAAGAAGTGGTCTCATTGTGGAAAAGATGGAGACTTAATGAAGCAAGGGGTATGGATAAGAATATTTTTCTGTTTAAGTTTTTCTTAAGAGATTCAATGGCTGCAGTTATTAACAGAGGTCCATGGAATGTCAAAAAATGTCATCTCAATCTCAAAGAATAATACCCATCGATCCAAATCAAGGATTAGACCTTTACACATCAAGAATGGAGTGTCCAGTTTCAACATCTGCTTTTGGAATATCGTTCTAAAGAAATAGTTACTGATGTTATAAAGGAGTTGGGAGAAAAAATTTGGAGTGAACCTGAAAATTGCAAGCCATGGTATGGGAGTACAATCACAACAAGGGTTAAAATAAGTTTAGCTAAGCCTCTTCACAGAGGTGGTTGGTGGAATATTGCTGCAGGTGGAGTAGCTTGGGTAAGATATCACTGGGAAAGGCAATCTCATAACTTGTGCCATGAATGTTTTATTATACATCACAATGACAGTGAGTGTGAAAATGTTGTTGATGACCTCAGAATCCGAGATTACACAAATGAACAATATATAAAACATGTCATGAGATGGATAGAGCATATGGAGTGGAGATTACAGAAGATCTTGATTTGATGCTGCAAAAAATATGTGAAGCAAGTATAAAACAAAATAACCCTAATGTTGTTGAAGATCAACATGACGAAGGTAGGAAAACTAAGAGATCCATAAATATTAAATTAGTTGAACCTCAGAACCCCAAAACTTTACCAATTCATGTTATACAGACCCATGATGTTCATAAAAATATCATTGAAAATAATACTGGAAAAATTCCATCTTCTACTGAAACTGATGCTATGGAGCATGACTTGATTGAGGAAGGAGAAATGGCTGAAAATGAGTACTTTCAAGATGTGGATGGAGCCTCTGACTTTTTGGTAAAAAAGTTCCCCCATCTGTTGATGGTGGATTTTCATTTAAGGTTAAAATTGTAAAAAACCAGAAAATCATGCGCTGACATCTTGTAAAAGATAAAGCCATTAATAAGTGTTGGATACTCCTTCACTTTACTAATTCACCTAGAATGGAGCATGTGGCAACAATCCCATTCTGTGAATACATGAAATTCATCCAGGTTGGAGCATGTAGCAACAATCCCATATATCCTGTGAATTTATAGCATTATTAATTAATGCGTGAGCAGCCTTGTATTTCCTGTACTCATTATCAGTGCGGCATGACGTCTGAGTGTTGCTCTCAGCAGAGCAACACGAACCTCCAAGCATTATAATGAAAGCATGTACGAAATACCCGTACAGTTGCAACTCTCGGTGTGTTATACTAGCCCGATTGAGAACTCTCGGTGTGTTATACTAGCCCGATTGAGCATCCGGATTTGTCCGTATCGATCTGGATATGATCTCGTTCATCCAACCTCACCAGCGTGATTGGATGGCCCGGATCAATTCCATAACCCCCAAACAAGTATGGAATATTCACTGCCGAACCGACGCGGACCCCGCATGGTCGGCCTCCCCAAAATATTGGCATAGCTTGCCAAAACGTCTAAACCAGAGCGTATGGACGGAAAACCCTAAATTAGGGTTTGCGGCATATTACATGTGTCGCAAAACAAGTCTCAACCATCCATCTTCGCGGTATAGATGGAGGGCGTAGATGTAGATTCAAAGGGCCCAGAGCATGTCAACACAATCACCATAGGCCCGCCTACATACCTGACCAATCGGTCAGGACCAACCATGGTTGGTCATCCCAATTCGTGCGCCCGAACAGAGCATGACGCACGGCCGTGAAACCCAAAATTAGGGTTTTGAGCATCACGAGCGTCCATCTTCTCCGACACGAATGGAGGGTCCCAGATTAGATTAAGCAGGTCCGGTCATACCAAAGATGACCACCGTGGGCCCGTCTATCCCCTCACTGATCGGCCAAGGCATATCATGCCCGGCTATCCCAAAACGCGCGTCCAAACTTGCGTGGTCACACTTCCAAAATTGCAACCGATCTCGACCACTCAACTTCACCGGACGATTTGAGTGGCTTAGATCACGTTTTCATGGGACAGTCAGGTATATGCGTGAATACCAGCCTACCACCTACACGCCGGGAAGATTGGGCAAGACCGACCAAGTTTGGTCATCTTGAAGCGCGCGCCCGAAGTTGGCATGATGTGCAGCTTTTGCGCACCAGATTTCTGTTGCAAAATCGATCTCAACCACCCCTCTTCGCCGGTCAAATCGAGTGGCCTAGATCGCGCCTTTATGGGACAGATAGGTACGAACCTGTACACCGGCTTGTTGTTACACGCATGCCCGGTCGGTCCTTTCCAAAACCCTTCCCATGATGGGTTTCGACCAAGCTGAAGAGTGATGCCTGCGCACCTCTTCAAAACCCTAATTCCATCAACGGTCGCAGATGAGTGTCTCAAAAATCATCTCGTCCGTCCAACTTCACCGCTTGGTTATACAACCCCGGTCGGGGAGTTAATTGGTTAGTGAGGCGTCATGGTGATCACCACCCGTCACTTTACCACACCATGATGCAGTACCTGCATAAAATACACATGATACTTCACAAGTATCAACTTCCTGAATAACGCATTTATTCAATTTAGTATTACATGCTACCTTTTGTGGGTCCCGCGATCCACACATTCCAGGACATCAATCATGTCACAAACTGGGGATACATACTTTGGGGTATTGGTCTGGCGGTTTCAGCGTGCGGCGTGCAACGCGCCATCACAAGAACGTGTTAGGAAGTCATGGACGGTTAGAGATGACAGGAGAAGTGGGCAAGACTGGTCGTGTAACACCAACACACAACTCCACAACTCCATCACTCCACTTCCTCCACTTCCCACGAGAGACGTGAATAAGGATCAAATGACTTGTATAAATAGGTTCCCCTCCCTATTTTCCAAACAGGAGAAAAACAACACAAGTCCAGACGAGACAAAAACCAAGTATTACTACAAAACGTATTCAAACACCCAGAGCCTGCTTGCATCAATCGTAAGCCTGCTCACCTTTCTGTTACAAGTCATAAGCAAGCCAACACCTTCACAATCTCAACACCTTCTTCGCTTCCCTCCCTAAGATCAACCCCATCTCCTTCACTTTGTGACCGAAACAAGTCCGGAACGGCCATTTCTTGGTTTAGGCCGGACTTGCACTGATTGATTTCCGAATCTACAAGCACTCACCTTGCAAGTGCATTTGTTTAGGGTTTAGATTCATTCCTCATCCACACACCCCAAATTACCAAATCCGGCAGAATAGTTTTCACCCATAAACAATTGGCGACCATAGTGGGAGGTTAATCTCTCGGTAGGGATTGTAAAGTCAATTTCTTCAATACCATTCATTCAATTTTGAGATGGTTGGTCTTAGGACCACCTCGCATTCTAAAATTTAAAATTTAGAAATTATCAAATGAACCCGATGGTTCCTCCAACGTCCATGAGATACCCCTCCTCCTAACGGCGAAAGTGATGAATATACAAGAACGATCGGCATGATCTAAGTGGTAGAGATTCCCAACATTAAAGCGAACTAGCACGGTATGGTACGGGGAGATTCACACGAAGAACATGGAGCTAATCAAAGAAGCGATAAACGGCATACTTGATCTCCTCATCAAGATGACATCGAGATGAGCGTTCGGAGACCTTTACACCGGGACTAGTTCCCTGGAGCTAATCAAAGAAGCGATAAACGGCATTTACTACGAACCAAAGGCCGGAGACCTTTACACGGGGGACTGGATCGAGCTTTACTACGAAGCGGCATCTCTAGTGGAAAGCTTGTGTGAACTCTTGCACCTCTTGAAGAATCAACGGGCAGAGACGTTTGCTGCAGTTAATAAAATAGCTCTGGACGTACACCTGACTCCTTCTCGTCCAGAAGTCTTAACTGCACCGGAAACGTCTGTAAATAATGTTACATTCACAGAGGACGACGTGATGGCAGAGGAAGGTCACAACCGGGCCCTACATGTTACCGCTCACATCAAGGGTTCAGAGTTCAGGAGGGCCCTCATTGACACAGGAGCATCTTCGAATGTGATTACTCTCAAGACTCTCAAGACATCCAAGGTTAGCCCATGCAAGATTGTACGACAGCCCACCTAATTTAAGATTTTTCAAAGTTTTCGTAGTAGTAATTAAGATTCGTTCTCTCAGACTTGCGAAGATTAAATTAAAAGGTTTAACGAAAATAATAAACAAAAGCGACAGTCACTGGGTCAAGGATTCCACCGCATTCATATTAATAGGTTCAATTATTATTCTTCAGCAATTATCGCTCAAAACAACAAGGACTCATATTTTTGCCAATGTAGATTCTCTAAACATTAGTTATAAATCGTAAGCATGGGCCATCAAACATCTAAGCAAGCATGACCCATCTAATAAAATGATAACTAATTTTTTCAAATCATAACACAATTTAAAATAAATGCAAAAGTCATATAAAGAATTAATTAAAATTACCCACGTATGAAACTCGGCTTCCTCCGTTGACCCAATGTAGGGGTTTAGCTACTCATATTGTAGACACTCTCAAAATATTTTTTTATAGCTCAAATGGTGCTTACAATGAAGAAAAGAAGAGAAAATACAATAAACCGGGAATTTGCAACGGTTAATGGCCGCTACAAACTACCGTTACAGCTTAAGCTTCATTATGGAAAAGAACTATATTTGGAAACTGTCGTAGACAAACGGTCGTTAAGATGTGAACATGCGACCGTTCATAAACGACAGTCCAGAAGTGCCATCTGTGTTCTTCTTCTTCCTCTTCTCTGCAGCAGCAGAGAAGTTGCTCTGCCACTCTCTATTCTTCTCCCCAAACTCTCTCTTTTCCACTAATCATATCCAGCATGCTTTATATACCCATCAGTGCGAAAATCTCACGATAATAACTCCACATCATCTCACAGTAATGATGTAATCTCGGTAATATTTTCCGTGTATTTTCAGCTATAAATTCCAGGATTTTATTCCTTCTCATGCAACTTCCTTCTACCTAGCACACTCCAATACGTTGTTTACAAGTTTTAACTAGTCGGCTTCCTCACAAAGACACGCCGCTTTTCCAAGATAACAGAAAATAATCAAAAATAACTCCAGCCCTCTGTTGAATAAAAACTCCACGTACCATTCCTTGTTTATCGATTCCACACACCTTACCAACCTCTCGTTGGATTCACATACTCGTTCTCAAACAAATACGGCAAGAAAATCTCACCAACTCTGCTCGGGTTTAATGGAGAATATCATCTCAGCACGTACTCCCCTGTTTTCGCCCACGCGTGATTGTAGCCCAAGTTAGACGAATCTGACAACATTACCAACCCTGTTTAGCCCATAGAGTTAAACCCAAGTAATTCCAGCCCTTTAATCTTACTAAAACAAGGTCAAATCGCAAACCCCAATATTGTTCTTCCGCTGCACCACTTTCCCGCCAAAAGTATTTTTCATGTTTTGCTTCAAATCGATCACTATAGCCAAATTCGTTCCACTCTAAAGACCTTACCAAGCCTGTTTAACCCAAAGGAAGATACCCAATAAATTTCAGCCATTGAGTCTCAGTCGAACAGCTCCAAATCTTCAACCCTAATTCTGCACTATTCAAACCAAATTTTCCCGCCAAAATTCAAATTCAAAAGGTTGAAGATGATGTCCCCTTAACCAGTGGGGTGCGATTAGCCACAGGTTTCAAATAACAAAGAAGGTGCCCTTAGCTGGTCACCCCTTAGTAATTGAGTGCCCCTTATCCAAAACTGAGAGTCCGAATAACATGTGTCCTTCGGGGTACAAAAACCACTTTTCGAGCAACTTTCTCCATAAGAGCTTATTTCACAAAAACACCTACAAATAAGTTTATTAGTGATAAAATGAGTCCCAGCTAATGTATTTATGGGTGAAAATGTGTCGCACTTTCGTGCTAATCAAATTCCCCCACACTTACATTTTGCTAGTCCTCGAGCAAAACAAAAAATTGACCCGCTACACAGCTGGTCATAAAATAAAAGAGAGTTAGACCCGCTACACAGCTGGTCATGACAAAAGCCATACATAAGACGCGACACATTTTTTTTTTTTTTTTTTTTTTTTTGTAGACCCGCTACACAGCTGATCATTTTATATAAGGAAAAACAAAAGACCCGCTACACAGCTGGTCATAAGCTTAACAACTATAATATTTTTTTTAGACCCGCTACACAGCTGGTCATAATATTTATATTTTTATTATCTTTTTAGACCCGCTCAAGAGCTGGTCACAATACGCAAGAAAATTCCTGAAAAAAATTAAAAGAAAAAGTTAATAACCACTCCCCCACACTTAAATATTACATTGTCCTCAATGTAATTGAGTCATCCAACGTAAAAATTAAGATGGGAAATTAAAAATAAAATAAACAAAAGTAAACAAACATAAATAAATAATTATACCTACTGGAATGTACAAAAACGGATCCCCATACACTAATAACCTGAAAACTTGGGGATCGACCCAAAATACAATATTTACAAACGTCAGCTTCACAATTATTTTATGAAAAAATGGGGACACTGAAACAGTCAGAAAACAAAATTTACCCCTAAACCAAGTTTTTACTGCACATGGAAGTGCGTAAAGAACAAAGTATGGGGATTCTATTGAAACTGGGAAAATTTCAACTGGCTCATGCACGGTATTAGAAATAGGCAAGTCCTCTGGGTACTTAGATGCAAAGTAATCCAACAACACTTTAGAAGCACACAATTCTAACCCTAAATTAGGCAACTTTTGGAAGTCCAAGGGTCTAGAAACAACCTCTAAGTCGGGTGAATGATCTTGTGAGGTAGATTCATCTATGGAACTAGGTGAATCATCCACACAATCATCCACAGGGTCATCTATATGTTCTGTTTGGAACAGAGAGTCACTACAAGACTGATCATCATCATCATCATCATTAAATAATCTTTGGCATTCTAGAATTCTCAATCTTTGTTCCAAACTAGGTGGTGTGTGTTTGTAATACTTCTCATATATAGTTTGATGTGATTCTTCACTTACCATTTGTGGAGCAAAAACTCCATACCGTTGCCTATGCATATATTCAGCAAGCGTCATCTCAGATGAGTTTTCCTGATAATTTGACTTTCTACGCATATATTCCGCCAGCGTCATCGTAGGTCACGTCTCCTCAGAAGAAGTCATCATCCTCAAAAATTCCCTGAAAATAAATACAAAAAGAAACGCATAAAAAGGAAAAAGAAAATACTGTACAAAATAAAAAAAAATAAACCTAAAAATTAATCTAAAAACAAATCCCCGGCAACGGCGCCAAAATGATTTAAGATTTTTCAAAGTTTTCGTAGTAGTAATTAATATTCGTTCTCTCAGACTTGCGAAGATTAAATTAAAAGGTTTAACGAAAATAATAAACAAAAGTGAGAGTCACTGGGTCAAGGATTCCACCGCATTCATATTAATAGGTTCAATTATTATTCTTCAGCAATTATCGCTCAAAACAACAAGGACTCATATTTTTGCCAATGTAGATTCTCCAAACATTAGTTATAAATCGTAAGCATGGGCCATCAAACATCTAAGCAAGCATGACCCATCTAATAAAATGATAACTAATTTTTTCAAATCATAACACAATTTAAAATAAATGCAAAAGTCATATAAAGAATTAATTAAAATTACCCACGTATGAAACTCGGCTTCCTCCGTCGACCCAATGTAGGGGTTTAGCTACTCATATTGTAGACACTCTCAAAATATTTTTTTATAGCTCAAATGGTGCTTACAATGAAGAAAAGAAGAGAAAATACAATGAACCGGGAATTTGCAACGGTTAATGGCCGCTACAAACTACCGTTACAGCTTAAGCTTCTGTTACAGAAGAACTATATTTGGAAACTGTCGTAGACAAACGGTCGTTAAGATGTGAACATGCGACTGTTCATAAACGACAGTCCATAAGTGTCGTCTGTGTTCTTCTTCTTCCTCTTCTCTGCAGCAGCAGAGAAGTTGCTCTGCCACTCTCTATTCTTATCCCCAAACTCTCTCTTTTCCACTAATCATATCCAGCATGCTTTATATACCCATCAGTGCGAAAATCTCACGATAATAACTCCAAATCATCTCACAGTAATAATGTAATCTCGGTAATATTTTCCGTGTATTTTCAGCTATAAATTCCAGGATTTTATTCCTTCTCATGCAACTTCCTTCTACCTAGCACACTCCAATACGTTGTTTACAAGTTTCATAACTAGTCAGCTTCCTCACAGCACACGCCAGTTTTCCAAGATAACAGAAAATAATCAAAAATAACTCCAGCCCTCTGTTGAATAAAAACTCCACGTACCATTCCTTGTTTATCGATTCCACACACCTTACCAACCTCTCGTTGATCACATGCACTCGTTCTCAAACAAATACGGCAAGAAAATCTCACCAACTCTCGCTCGGGTTTAATGGAGAATATCATCTCAAAGACGTACTCCCTATTTTCGCCCACGCGTGATTGTAGCCCAAGTTAGACGAATCTGACAACATTACCAACCTGTTTAGCCCATAGAGTTAAACCCAAGTAATTCCAGCCCTTTAATCTTACTAAAACAAGGTCAAATCGCAAACCCCAATATTGTTCTTCCGTTGCACCACTTTCCCGCCAAAAGTATTTTTCATGTTTTGCTTCAAATCGATCACTATAGCCAAATTCGTTCCACTCTAAAGACCTTACCAAGCCTGTTTAACCCAAAGGAAGATACCCAATAAATTTGACCATTGAGTCTCGGTCGAACAACTCCAAATCTTCAACCTTAATTCTGCACTATTCAAACCAAATTTTCCCGCCAAAATTCAAATTCAAAAGGTTGAAGATGATGTCCCCTTAACCAGAGTGGGGTGCGATTAGCCACAGGTTTCAAATAACAAAGAAGGTTCCCCTTATCCAAAACTGAGAGTCCGAATAACATGTGTCCTTCGGGGTACAAAAACCACTTTTCGAGCAACTTTCTCCATAAGATCTTATTTCACAAAAACACCTACAAATAAGTTTATTAGTGATAAAATGAGTCCCAGCTAATGTATTTATGGGTGAAAATGCATCGCACTTTCGTGCTAATCACCACCACGATGACGGACTTCGAAGGAAATCAGACCAGCACATACAGGTATGTTAATCTGAATTTATCAGTAGGACCCGTTCAGTCAAGAGCAAAGTTTGAAGTCATAGAAAAGGAGCCGGACTACCATATGATACTGGGGAGACCGTGGCTTCACGACAACAAGATCATTCCTTCAACGTATCACCAGTGCCTGAAGACCATGCTAAATGAGAAAGTCATCCGTATTCCTGCATCATTGTCTCCGTACGCACCAATATGCGGAGTGGAGCTGTTCGAGCCAAAAGATACTTCGCAGGGAAGATTAGACAAAGTCCTGTGCACCCCACAACCCACGTGGGCTTCAATCCAGGAAGAAGACCGACTTGCATCACTGAGGGCCAAGCACCACGACACGCCTTCTCTGAAGAGGCGTCCATCTTTATCCAGTGAAGCTTCAACCCACGTTCACACCAAAAGGGAACGCACTTTCGAGGCGAAACGTGACCAGAAGGGGAAGACAATATACCGGCGCCACTGTAGCAATTAACAGGAGAGACTGGCACCCAGTCTCTCCGCCCAATTGAATGATGCAGGAACGAAGAAATACAAGAGGAGGTATTAGATGCCCCGCGACAACTACAAGATGGAACCAATTCCACAACTGACGAGCTCGAGACTGTTAACATCGGGAATGAAGAATCTCCCAGGCCGGTCTCTATCAGTTCGACTCTGTCCACAGACGAACGTACGAGTCTTGTTCAACTACTCAAGGAGTACCAAGATGTGTTCGCCTAGACATACGAGGAAATGCCTGGTCTAGATGAAAAATTGGTCACCCATCACCTACATGTCATACCCGGATCCAAGCCAATCAAGCAATCTCCGAGGCAATTCAGACATGAAGTAGAAGAACAAATCAAGAACGAAATTCGAAGTCGCTAAGCTCGCTTGGCTTCATCAGACCTATTCATCATCCGACCTGGTTAGCTAATGTGGTCCCAGTAAAGAAGAAAAATGGAAAGATTCGGTGCTGCGTGGATTTCAGAGACTTGAACAAGTGCTGCCCCAAGGACGACTTTCCTCTACCTAATATCGACATGTTAGTAGACGCCACCAGCGGACACGGCATGTTATCCTTCATGGATGGTTACAGCGGCTACAATCAGATAAGGATGTATAAGCACGATGCGAGTAAGACAGCCTTCCGAACCCCTCTTGGCAATTTTTACTATACTGTTATGCCATTCGGATTGAAGAATGCAGGCGCAACGTATCAATGCGCTATGATGGTAATCTTCCATGACATGATGCATAAACAAGTAGAAGACTATGTAGATGATATCGTGGTCAAGTCAAAGGCTCGAGAAGATCACACCAACGTCTTACAGCAAGTGTTTGAGAGGTGTCAAGAATACAAGTTGAAGATGAATCCTTTGAAATGCGCTTTCGGTGTCTCTTCAGGTAAATTTCTGGGATTCCAAGTGACTGCAGAAGGAATAAAAGTAGACCCGTCCAAGACTCAGGCTATCCTCACAATCCCGCCTCCCCGAACCGTGAAGGAGCTCCAGAGTTTCATGGGCAGGGTGAATTACATTCAACGTTTTATACCTGGTCTAGCCCAACTTACCGCCTCATTCACCCCCTTATTGAAGAAAGGAGCCGACTTCGTTTGGACCACAACCAAACAGAAGCTTTTCGAAAGATTCAACGAATACTATCATCTCTAGCCATCATGAAGTCTCGTGTACAAGGGAATCACCTGTGTCTACACGCGCCTTCGGTGACACCTGCGGTGGGGGCTCTACTCTCTCAGGAAGACGACGAGGGAATCGAACATCCCATATACTATTTCAGCCGAATATTGAGGGACGCTGAACTCAGATACTGATGAGTGCCAAATAGTGCATATTTATACACCTTTTTATTGGCATTTTACTCATCTTTTGCGCTTAGAAATCGAGATATTATCCCGCATTCTCGTATTTTCTTTGTTTTCAAGAATAAATATTTGTATTATTTAATTTTGTGTTTTTAGGTAGTAAATAAAGCTCGGAGAAATTGAGGAGCCAAAAGAGCAGAGGATTGGAGACGAGCATCTATGGAGCAGAAAGCCAAAGCCCGCGCGCATCAGTTGCAACCCAACAAGTAGCAACTCATCTACAAGACATGGGCCCAAGCTATCCAAGACCCGACCCGGATCCGAGCCCATCCAACCCGAGCCGTTGAGATCTCACCGAGATACATCCTACGCTCGCTCCGTCCTTCCCATCAACACTCGTTGCTCCCGCTCAACACCAAATCTGCCGGATTCTTCCCGAGGCGGTTCGGATCTCGCGCATCTTCATCCTACGCTCGGTCCAACCTTCGCATCGTCTTCTCATTGCGCCCGCTCCAAACAAAACCACCTAACCCTATACCCCCATCGAACCTACCCATTTCTCATCTTCTCTTCTCTTTCTTCTTCCCAAAATCAGAGAAGCCATCCCCTTCTCTTCCTCCATCTCCCTGACAAACCAGAGCCATCACCACCATCTCCTGCCACAGCCACCTGCCACCACCACTCCATCTTCTCCATCAGCCCTGCTCTACCTCTCTAGAGCTAGTTTTCTCTCTCTTAGCTTCTCTCAACCCTAGAAGCTAACTTAGAGAAAACTAGAGCTAGGGTTAACCAACAACCCATGCATGGCGTTCTAAGAGTCGAATTGACAGAAGAGAGAAGCGATTCAGAGATATGGGCGGTATGGGTTTGCTTTTAATTTGTATTTTGAAGAAAGTTAGGGTTTGGGGGATATTCTTGCATGTATAAATAGGAGGTGTCTGTGATTGTTAATGGGTATGCCTGGGCTAGCCAGAGCACCACTGTAGAGTTATTTTTGTGTTAATTGTTGTTTTATGATGTTCTAATTTAGTTGCTAGGGTTTCAATGAAACCCTAATTTCTGATTGTGATGATTAAGCTGTGTTAAGTTGTTCTTGCAAGCTTAAATTATAAACATGTCTTCAAATTTAGCATCCAAAGCTTTTTCTCACAATGGATGCCTTGTATCCATTGTAGTTAGGTCACAACTGTTTTGAGATTGCTACTGACTCATTCCTTAGGCATAATTACTAATTCCTTTGATTAGTTGTGCTTAATTAGACAACTAATACTCGGGTTAGTACTTTAGTTTGTCATTTGAAGCTTTATATGGAGAAACCCCTTAGATAGGTGGTGGAATTGACACCATGCCCTTATCGGTCACGGGACAAGAAAGCTCAACTGAGTTGAACTTACAATAGGAGTTAGAGGTGAATTGAAGACCCTAGCATCCCCTTTGTCACTGTTTTATACCTTAGTTTAGAGTCACTTCACTATAACTTAGCCGTATCGGCAACAAAACCCATTGTGTTACACTTCCTTGATAGAAATTCAGTTTAAGCCAAGCCTTAGATCACACATAGCACCACAAGTCTCTGTGGTTCGACCCGTACTTGCCGCGTCTCCGATAGACGCCGTGCACTTGCGGTTATTACTCGTAGGCTAAATAGAAACCATTTCCAGGCCTACCAAGTTTTTGGCGCCGCTGCCGAGGACTTGGCGTGTGCCCTGTTGATTCATTGGCTTGTCTTTACTGAGATTTATTCACCTTGTACATATTCACTTTAAATTTTTTTAGTCCTGTTTTTAGTACAACTTAGCCCTGCATTAGTGTAACTTAGTTTCATCTGCATCTTAGTCTCATTACTCCTCTGCTAGTATAACTTAGTTTGCTCTCTTTTGTTGCATCTTCATTGTTTTGCATTTATTTGTTAGTCACTCACCTCAGCCTGTTAGTATAACTTTTATCATCGCATTTTTATCTCGTAGTTTGTAACTTAGTGAGTATCTCAGCCCTGTCTTCATTGTTTGTTTGGGAATTGCATACCTCTGAGTACTGACCAGCTCAGTTGAGCCAGCAGGTGCATGCTACACTGCTGCTGAAGCAAGGAAAGCAATAAGGAGCAGACCACAATGCTACAGATTTGAGGTGCATGCTACACTGCTACTGAAGCAAGGAAAGCAATAAGGAGCAGACTACAGTGCTGCAGATTTGAGGTGCATGCTACACTGCTGCTGAAGCAAGGAAAGCAATAAGGAGAAGACCACAGTGCTGCAGATTTGAGGTGCATGCTACACTGCTACTGAAGCAAGGAAAGCAATAAGGAGTAGACCACAGTGCTGCAAATTTGAGGTTAGCCTTGTATTACCCTATGATGTTTGCTGAACTAATAACAATTGCATGCATACCTGCTGAACTAGTGCTATGTTATTGAACTGAGCTTTAGCATGATTAGCATCTTTGTTTGTAAGCCATCAACTTCCTGAGTGTATGCATAACATGTTATGTGACCAACCTGAGTTTGTGAGCATATCCTGTGAAACAACTGAGTCACTTTTATTGCATGAAGTTGCTTACTCTACCCTGTACCTGTATGCATACTCTGAGCTGAGGGTAGCCAAAAGCTGTGCTGCCAATCTTTAATCTGTGCATAGTTGCTTGGAATTCCATTGGAGAGCTGAAATTTGTGTTGTGGCTACGCTGGCTGCAGTTTTACCTGAGAGATATTGACCTCAAGCCCCTGTAGCTTTGAGGTTGAACCAGGATAGCCAGTGTTGACCAAACCCCTTGCATGCTCATTCCCCTGTGCTGTAACCCTTAGCCTGCATTACTCTATGCCTAGTGAGCCACATACCCTGTACCCTTAAGCATTGCTCAACCTTGCTCACACCTGAAGTTTTTGGTGCTTGACTCTGTTGACATCATTTGTGGCATCTGAGCATGACAAGTATGTCATAAGAGTGTTGGAATTTGTACTTAACTGAATCTTGATTTCTGCTGTGATGTTTGACTTTAAATTTCCCTGAGCATAAGCTGAGAAAATTGAAACTCACCTCCAGCCCCTGAAGCTGTTGAGGGTGAGTTGCAACTTAGACAGCCAAGTTAGCTGCAAGCCCTGTTGACATCAGCTGTGTGCATTGACACCATCAACCCTATACCTTGAGTCAAGTGTCTTCCAAACCCTTGCATGCTATAACTCAATCAACCAAAGCTGTTGACAGCCTTGTGCAAACCTGAATCTGTCAACCCTGTTGAGCCAAGCTGTTTCCTGACCCCTGCATACTATAACTCAGTCAACTAGAGCCATCTCCAGTGTGACCTGTGAGCCATCTGAAAACCTGTGCCGTGCTGTGACTTGGGCTGCACATCTCCAACAAGCTCCCCTGTATGCTGCAATTGTGTGCTTAACTTTGTGTGTTGTGTTATTTTTGTGAGTTGTACCTCCTCCGTGCATGAGTTGCTTGGTTATCTCGATAATATCTTGATTGTTGCTCGCCTTGGTTGGTTGCCAATGGGTGTTTGACTCGAACTAGCTGCCGGGGTATCTTTGTGCATCAATCTGTGGCTCTTGGGTAAAATCTCTGTTTAGCTGAACTCATTATTCAATGTGGTAAGCCTAAGTCAGTGTATCCCTGAAATCTGTTGTCATAGACCCTAGTTCCCCTGAGCTGTAAGTAGTTGTGTTCATCTGTGCACTCTCCATCAGCACCAACCTCTGCACAAACTAAGACTTGCATTCACTGGGCTGTACATTTCCAACAAATTAAGCCCATATAAACCAAATTGAGCCCACACAATCCAAAGCTGTCCACATGACCTGGGATGCACCAAACTGAAGCCCAATCACTGGGTCAGCAACCTACACACACCGGGTTGCTCATAACCAAACTATTTGGGCGTAACCTAGTTCCATTGGGCTAATCGAACCCAAACCCGGGCTCGAAGATAACCGAGCCCACAGTTCCACTCGGGGCGTACATTCCCAACAAGCCGAAACCCAAATAAACCAAATCCCAAATAAACCAAAACCCACTTAAACCAAAACTGAGCCCTCAACAGCTGTGCATTTGCATAACTTGGGCTTGCATCTGGACGTAGTATACTTGATGTGTGCTAGGCTATAGTGCTTCTTTTTGAGCCCAAATTGAGTGCTTGACCATGTCAGGATTTTGGTCTGCAACTGGGGATACAAACAAATCCATTAGAGAGCTTGCTTATGGGCATGCTTCACAATATGAACCCCCCACATACCATAGTGATTTTAGGGAGTACTATGAACCATCTCAAGGCCCTGACCTTGAATATTCATACCCTAACCATCATGATCACATGTATCAGTCACCACAGTGGGGAGTTGAACAATTTTATACTCCCCCCGACTCCTTCTTTACAATCACTAATGGAAACGCTCATGGAACAAAATGCTAGGCTTGAACTGAATGCAATGCATGATCATCCATATAGCAACATGTCTGAATCTCCCTTCTCTAGTGAACCTCATGCACAACCATGCAGTGAATATCCATATGAGGCATGCATACCCACTATTGAAGACTCTCCTTCCATTGAACAATGTTACATGTTCTTAAAGATGAACCTTATTCATTTAGAAAAGGAAGAATGGAAGGCAGTTCATGATAGGATGATTTTTGTCCCTAATAAAGTAAATCTTGAAAATAGTGTTTCTATTCCTACTCATGCAACTGATATTGAATATGAACCTAATCTAGAGGAAAATGAGTACACTAGAAATGCTACAATTTTGAATAGGGAAATACAATTTTGTTATGATGATGATGATGATGAGTATGAAGAGCATGTGTATTTTGAAAATGTAGTGGAATCTTTAGGTTCAGAGACATTAAGTGTCTCTTCTGTGAACCCTATGAATGATGCTTCTTCTAATATTCATACTTGTGCTGTTAATAAGGAACTGTGCAACTCGTCCGTGAAAATGAGCATGTTTTACCACCTGTTTGTGACCTAGGAATAGCTGAATTGTCTGTTGACACAGATGATTCAATGCATGTGCCTGATTCCATGCCTAGGTTACAGCATGATATCTCTCCTGGTTATGTTGTGCATGAGAGTGATGATGATTATGACATGGAGATTGATGAATTGTTCTATGCAGGTGAGCATGATTTACATGTGTCTGACTTTAGGAAAGTGTGTAGTGGTGCAAATGATCGTACGCATGAAAACAACTTAGATGTACCTACTTTCTCTCCCAAGTCACAGACTGAAACTCCTCCACCAAACCTAGGTGTAGTTTGTAACAAAATTGCAAAACTAACTTTTCTGAAAATGCCTAACTTAGGCCTAGAGCTTTGTGCTTCCCAAGTCCTCTTGGACTATTTTGCATCAAAGTATAACACTTTTAAAGAGCCACAGTTGGAATGTGTATGTCTGCCTGTTCTTAGCAAAACTCATTTTGAGTTAGACCTTTTGCATGATGTACCTTTAAAATTGCAAGATTTTGTGCTCAAAACCGCATCCGTTCACAAGTTTAGGTTTGGGGAAAATCATTCCCATTTGCGTCTTACTTGCACTATCATGTTATATTTGTGTAAGGCTGCTTGATGTTTGTACATATTTTCTATTGGGTTGATCCTCAACTCTTTAGATTGTTAGTGTATGGTGAATTCTCATTGTATATAATCCAGTAGGACTTGTTAAATTTTTCTTTCTTGAATCGGTTGAGTCTTCTTGTACATATATTGTGCTAATCCAATATGATATCCGCTGAGAATGTTGGATTCTAGCCTTGATTACTGAAGCTCTAACCTTGCTCCGCCGACATCCGGTAATCTCTTCCCTTTTCTCTTATCAGCATAGTTCTCTTGGTATGTGACTGTTTAAATTTTTTCCTATCTGTTGACACATTGAGGACAATGTTTGATTTAGGTTTGGGGGTGCATTTGCATATAGAGTTTTTAGTCTTTTATTTCAAAAAGCATATAGAGTTTTTAGTCTTTTATTAAAAAAAAAAAAAAAACTCTTTTTGTAAAAACCTCCAACTTTTAGAGATTTTAAAGTCACTAGCATGCTTCTAGCTATGTTTACATAGAGAATCTGACCGAAATAACAAAAGTTAGAAGTACCGGAGAACACAATCGGGTTTCTTAGTTGATTAGAGCGTTAAAGTTGGATTTAACCATACCGGAGGGCGAATTAGGTGCTGTTTAGATATTCGGTAGTAGAATTGTGATCACCCATAGTGGAGACTACCCATTTTACATCAAGTGAGGCACCAACCTTCAATTTTTTGCAACTTTCTAGAAAAGCTGTTAGAGTGTGTGTCACCGTACGTCAATTCCGGGTAGGAATGGTGAGCTACCCAACTTCGCACCATTTTCAGCACTACTTTTGATCTCTTGAGTGCTATTTTTGTCAATCATGAGGGTGACATTTAAAGATGAAAACTTATTCTAAATACCGATTTGCAGTTAGCATCACTCTCTCCCTCTCAAACAACATCAACACATTCATAGAAACACATCATCGTCAACAAGCGGAGCATCATCAGAATATTTGAAGAAAAGTTGAGATAGTCCAAGGTTTATGTGCAACAAAGAAAAGAAAATAGGATGAGAATTATTGAAGTTTGTGAAAAATTGATTTTTTACTGTTTTATTATTATTTTTATGTCATATTTGTATCAAAAAAAAAATGTCAAGTTTTTGTAAAGTTCAGAAGTTCGTCATCAACAGTTGAAGACCGAAGATTGAAGACGTTTCTATGGTTTCTTATGAGAGAGTGATATTAATTGCCGATCGGGTGTGAAGGTAAGTGAGTACTCCCATCCTTGCTAATGGTTGATTTCCTTTCTTAGAGATCATCGAAAAAGATTCTTTTGTCCACACTTCGTGGAGTCTCCAGAAATTATTTCGGAAGGTTATCCTTCTCATCTTCAACGTGTGCAGGATTTCTCTCTTTATTCCTGCCTGCACACATGAGAGACTAAAAAAGCGGTCTTTTTGAGTGCAATTATCATAAAACCCTAATGGTGAGGCAGAAGTCGAGGCTTATGATCACAATCGAATCCGAATTCTTTCATATGGTATGGCTACTTCTCGCTCAGCACTTAAGGATGAGAATGCGTTCTTTAGTAGTTCTAACTTCTTGTTACTAGTATGCAGAAATTCTATGTCCTCATAGCTCCTTGGATGTTTGAGACTCTTTTACCCTCTGAAGTTGGAGAAGGTTTTGTGGGTACACCTCTGGTAAACCCTCACGAGACTACAACTCGTCCACTAGGGACACCTAGGGGTTTAAAGGCTTAGTGCATACGCTAAATGCATTCGAGAGACCAGCGACAGTGGTATAGTTAGGATTTCTTAATTTCTGTTTCACTTGAGGACAATTAAAATTCAGGTTTGGGGGTATTTGATGAGTGTCAAATAGTGCATATTTATACACCTTTTTATTGGCATTTTACTCATCTTTTGCGCTTAGAAATCAGATATTATCCCAGATTCTGTATTTTCTTTGTTTTCAAGAATAAATATTTGTATTATTTAATTTTGTGTTTTTAGGTAATAAATAAAGCTCGGAGAAATTGAGGAGCCAAAAGAGCAGAGGATTGGAGACGAGCATCTATGGAGCAGAAAGCCAAAGCCCGCGCGCGTATCAGTTGCAACCCAACAAGTAGCAACTCATCTACAAGACATGGGCCCAAGCTATCCAAGACCCGACCCGGATCCGAGCCCATCCAACCCGAGCCGTTGAGATCTCACCTAGATACATCCTACGCTCGCTCCGTCCTTCCCATCAACACTCGCTGCTCCCGCTCAACACCAAATCTGCCGGATTCTTCCTGAGCCGTTCAGATCTCGCGCATCTTCATCCTACGCTCGGTCCAACCTTCGCATCGTCTTCTCGCTGCGCCCGCTCCACAGCAAAACCACCTAACCCTATACCCCCCCATCGAACCTACCCATTTCTCATCTTCTCTTCTCTTTCTTCTTCCCAAAATCAGAGAAGCCATCCCCTTCTCTTCCTCCCTCTCCCTGACAAACCAGAGTCATCACCACCATCTCCTGCCACAGCCGCCTGCCACCACCACTCCATCTTCTCCATCAGCCCCTGCTCTACCTCTCTAGAGCTAGTTTTCTCTCTCTTAGCTTCTCTCAACCCTAGAAGCTAACCTAGAGAAAACTAGAGCTAGGGTTAACCAACAACCCATGCATGGCGTTCTCGAGTCGAATTGTGTAAGAGAGAAGCGATTCGGAGATATGGGCGGTATGGGTTTGCTTTTAATTTGTATTTTGAAGAAAGTTAGGGTTTGGGGGATATTCTTGCATGTATAAATAGGAGGTGTCTGTGATTGTTAATGGGTATGCCTGGGCTAGCCAGAGCACCAATTAGGATTACTTGTGTTTAATTGTTCTTAATTATGTTTTAAATTAACTTGCTAGGGTTTCAATGAAACCCTGATCCCCTGTTTTGATTTCAACCTTGTTGAGATGTTCTTGAGTGCTTAAATTATCAGACACCTTCAATTATAAGTACCCAATACTTTTCTCTCACAATGGATCCCTTGTATCCATTGTAGTTAGGTCACAACTGTGTTGAGTGTACTGCAGCTCAAACCTTAGACTTAATTGCTAATTCCCTTGACTAGTTGTGCTTAATTAGACAACTAGTGCTCGGGTTAGTACCTTAGCCGATTATCGAAGTGTCACTAGGAGAAACTCCTTAGATAAGTGGTAAAATTGACACTTTATACTTATCTGTCACAGGAACAAGAGAGCTCAACATTAGTTGAACACATGATAGGATTTAGAGGTGGATTTGATAATCCTAGCAACAATTCCTTCTCACTGTTAGTATTTCAATTTATTTCACTGTCATAACTTCATCTCAGTCGCTTCGACAACAAATTATAATTGTGTTACACTTGCTAGAAATTCAGTTTAGGAAGCCTTGATCAACTCCACAGCACCACAAGTCTCTGTGGTTCGACCCGTACTTGCCACGTCTCCGATAGACGTCGTGCACTTGCTGTATAACATGTAGGCGTAGAAATAAACACTTTATCTAGCCTACCAGATACCCCAGAGCGGAAAAGGCATGTTTAGCCTTGATCCATTCCATTCAGAAGTTTAGGCATTACCTACTGTCTAATAGGGTGATACTCGTGTCTAAATCCGATCCTGCAAAGTTTTTACTTTCAAAGCCGGTCCTGACTGGAAGAACAGGAAAATGGCTCTCCAAATGTCAGAGCTGTACATAACGTGTGCATCACCTAAAGCTATAAAGGGTCAAGCAGTTGCAGACATACTGGAAGCATTTCCTAGTGAAGGCACTACAGGGCTAGACGAAGACCTCCCTGGAGAATTTCCAGTCGTCTCTGTTTTGGAAGAAGAAGTGTGGCTCTTGTATTTTGATGGCTCTGCTACCCCTAGCAGTAATACTGGAGGAGCGGGCGTGGTATTAGTATCTCCAACTGGGAAGTATTCTCACACTCCTTCAAGTTGGACTTCGAATGCACCAACCACTCAGCAGAGTATGAAGCCTTCCTCATAGGGCTGTCAATAGCCAAGCAAGCAGGAGTCACGCGTCTGGAGATAAGAGGTGACTCCAAGTTACTGGTGAATCAGATGAATGGGGTATACGCACTGAAGGAAGTAACGCTAGCTCCATATCGATCAGAAGCACAAAGGTTACTGAACTATTTTGCTGATACAACCATAACCCATGTCGGTCGCAAAGAACAACAAACACGCCGATTGTCTAGCAACATTGGCTTCCAAATTGAAGTTCGAAGGTTTGTAAGAAACCCTGACAGTAAAGAGGAGAACCATAGAATCAACATGGTTATCACAATACAAAGACACCAAGACCGACGATTGGCGAACTCCGATCATTCAAGAGCTCAACAGCTCACTCTCCCAAGGAAAGGTCAGTCTTAAAACCCTGCAGAACTTCTTCATGCTTCATGGTATGCTGTATTATCGGAACCCGGATGGTTCCTTGTCAAGATGTCTTGGGGATGACGAAGCACAACTATAACTGAATCATGTTCACAACGAAATTTGTGGACAATCACTGGTAGTAACGCTTTACCGACGACTTCAATGCCTGGGCTATTACTGGCCAAAGATGGAGACTCAATCCAGACTACTTGAAGTCTGCTCAAATTGCCAAGCACCGCCACATCAATTGGAAGTTTTTAACGTGAACCACACACGGGGATTTGGAGAGAGCCGTACATTAGTTATCTCCGTGACGGAACAACTCCTGCCAATCAAAAGGATGCTATCAAGATAAAGCAAAAGTCCAAGCGGTTCGTATTGCATGAAGGGATCCTGTATCGCAAGAGCTTCGGAGGTGATCTACTACGATGCCTGGCTGGGGAAAAAATCCCAGTCATGCTGAAGGAAACACATGAAGGAGAACATCAATGGAAGAGGAAACTGTTTCTCCATATACACGAGAAATACTATTGGCCGACCATGGAGGATGATGCAGCCGCTTTTGTGCAAAGCTGTCACAAATGCCAAATTTATGGGAACCTTGTTCACGCGCCTTCCACCCCTTTACACTCGATAAGCAGTCCATGGCCATTTTACAGCTTGGGACTGGACATTATCGGAAAAATCAATCCTCCATCATCAAAGCAGCACGAGTACATCATAACTGTGGCAGAATACTTCACCAAATGGGTAGAGGCCATTCCCATGCGAGGAAATACATGAGCAACAATTGCGCCGTTCATAAAAGAACATATTATTTGTCGTTTCGGCGTGCCTAAGCATATCATCACTGATAATGGCACTCCCTTCGCCAATAAACAGGTACGAGAGTTACTTGAGGAGTATGGCATTAAACAGGTCTTCTCCACCATCTACTATCCTCAAGGGAACGGACAAGCTGAAAGTACCAACAATACATTGATCCGTATCATCAGTCGAACAGTACACGACAATCCTAGGGAATGGCACGACCAGTTACCAATGGCACTATGGGCATACCGGACATCACCCAGAAGCTCCATTGGGGTTTCCCCATATTCACTTGTTTACGGAGCGGACGCAATTCTCCCAACAGAGATCAAAATCCCATCAGCCAGGATTGCAGCCGCAACCGGAATCCACTGGAACGAAGCTGAAGCCTCTAACTCTAGAATAGCGGAGTTAGACACTCTGGATTTCAGGAGAAACAAAGCAGAAGAACGCACTCAGGTATACAGGAATCGAATTTCCAGGGCATATAATAAAACTGTGAAATCACGTATTTTCAAAGTGGGGGATCCAGTCTTGAAAACGGCCAAGCACATCCAACAAGACATGTCTGCACCAAAATTCTCACCAAAATGGGAAGGTCCTTACACAGTCACCAAGGCCTACAATAATGGCTACTACAAGATCATTAAGGTGGACGGAGGCAAATTGGAAGCGGTCATCAATGGAAAGTGTCTCAAGGCATATCATGCCTGACCACTATCTGTTCTGTCAACAATACAGGCATTTATTTTCATTACATGTTTGAATCATCAATTATATTCAGAGATGCATCAATGAAAAAACCCGTTTTACCAATCAAAAACCAATGAAATTTATTCTGCAAAGACGTTCAAGAAACTTTGACATAAACAATAAGGGAATACATCTGAATACGACTTAGAAGAGGCCATCTAGAAGATTATAGTTCCTTGAGAGCATCATCTCCAGTCTAGATTGATATCTTTATGTTCTTTTCTTCAAATCCTGTACAACCCGCTCTACCTCCTTTGATTCTGCAGCCAAAGCCTTCTCCTCTTCCAAGATAGCTTGCGCAGCAGGAACAACATTCACGAGGATGCCCGCTCGATCAACCTTGATGATATCAAGACGCTGCCGCAACCAGCCCACGTTGAACTCCATGGATTCGCAGGTAGATACCATATTCTCCCATTTTTCGAGGCTTGATTCGGCAACGTTGCGGATAGAAATATTCTCCATCTCAGCAATTATGGGAAGAAGGAAGTTTACCGCGGTGACCAGAGCAGATGAACAGTGCCGGACCACATTCCTGGTTGCGATATGGCCATAATTTCTCCATAACTTTGTGTACAAAGGCACAAACTCCTTCCGCACTAAGAATCCACCGACATCTCGGTAGCTGGAGGATAAACAATTCTTGTGAACATCGAATGAAAGACCTGCATTGGGGTATTCATAAGATGAGATACCCTGATCAGCATCTTCGAGGTCCACAGGGGTAGGCGTGTTAGATTTTGAAGGAAGAGGACTGTTTAAGTCGTCATCATCGATAACCGTCACACATGTTCCGGTAGGATATCTCTGCAAGGATGAGAGGATTATTCACCTGATCATTATGAAGAACAAGCAATTGTTCAGAAAAGGAAAAATAGACGAACCGGTATGATCTTCTTGACTCGGAGAACACGAGCAGGGGATTCATCATGAAGCCCAGACGCAGGTCGTGCACGTTTAACGGAAGATCCTGGATGGTATGAAGAAGACGATCCACTGGTGTTCGACATGATGAGGAAACAGAGTTTCTGCGAGAAAGCCCTATTGTAAAAATCGTAAAAGTGGTTCAAAATCTCTATACCTGCATATATGCTAAGGAAACCCTAAAACGATTACGGTGCCCGATATATGGGGATTCGACACCGACCAAGTCAGGCTTTCTTTTGAGCCCTAATCAAGAATCAGAAGAGCATCTGGATACACGAGCGATTCAACCAGCAGTGTGTAAGCACCCATGCCCGGAATCCTATAGAAGAAGAATCTTATCCCTAACTCAAACACCTAAGGGAGGAAGCCGGTCCATCAAGGCATGTGGTCACGCATGTATGGAGGATTGCCCTGGTCAGAATCCCTCCAGGTAGACTTCATTTATCTTGTCTTCTTATGTTTGTATATGTCACCATCTCATGCCTACCCCACAATAGTGTAACCATTATGTGATAGGCAGGGGACTTAATGTTGATGGTGGATTTTCATTTAAGGTTAAAATTGTAAAAAACAAGAAAATCATGCGCTGACATCTTGTAAAAGATAAAGCCATTAATAAGTGTTGGATACTCCTTCACTTTACTAATTCACCTAGAATGGAGCATGTGGCAACAATCCCATTATGTGAATACATGAAATTCATCCCGAGGTTGGAGCATGTAGCAACAATCCCATATACCACCCGTGAATTTATAGCATTATTAATTAATGCGTGAGCGACCTTGTATTTCTGTACTCATTATCGGTGCGGCATGACGATCGAGTGTTGCTCTCGATAGAGCAACACGATCCTCCAAGCATTATAATAATAGCATGCACGAAATACCCGTACAGGTTACAACTCTCGGTGTGTTATACTAGCCCGATTGAGCATCCAGATCGTCCAGTATCGATGCGGATATGATCTCGTTCATCCAACATCACCGGCGTGATTGGATGGCCCCGGATCAATTCCATAACCCCCAAGCAGGTATGGAATATTCACTGCCTGAACCAACGTGAACCCCGCATGGTCGCCCTCCCCAAAATATTGGCATAGCTTGCCAAAACGTCCAAACCGAGCGTATGGACGGAAACCCTAAATTAGGGTTTGCGGCATATTACGTGTCGCAAAACAGTCTCAACCATCCATCTTCGCAGGTATAGATGGAGGGCGTAGATGCAGATTCAAAGGTCCCAGAGCATGTCAACACAATCACCATGGGGCCACCTATATACCTGACCAATCGGTCAGGACCAACCATGGTTGGTCATCCCAATTCGTGCGCACGAACATAGCATGACGCTTGCAGTAGTGAAACCCAAAATTAGGGTTTTGAGCATCACGAGCGTCCATCTTATCCAAGCACGAATGGAGGGTCCAAGATTAAGTAGGTCCGGTCATACCAGCATGACCACCGTGGGCCCGTCTATCCCCTCACCTGATCGGCCAAGGCATATCATGCCTGGCTATCCCAAAACGCGCGTCCAAACTTGCGTGGTCACACTTCCCAAATTGCAAACTGATCTCGACCACTCAACTTCCTTAGGATGATTTGAGTGGCTTAGATCACGTTTTTATGGGACAGTCAGGTATAGGCGTGAATACCAGCCTACCACCTACACGCCGGGCGGATTGGGCAAGACCGACCAAGTTTGGTCGTCTTGAAGCGCGCGCCCGAAGTTGGCACGATGTGCGGCTTTGCGGCACCAGATTTTTGTTGCAAAATCGATCTCAACCACCCTCTTCGCCGGTCAAATCGAGTGGCCTAGATCGCGCCTTTATGGGACAGAGAGGTACGGACGTGTACACCGGCATGCTGTCTACACGCATGCCGGTCGGTCTTTCCAAAACCCTTCCCATGCTTGGTTTCGACCAAGCTGAAGAGTGATGCCTGCGCACCTCTTCAAAACCCTGATTCCATCAACGGTCGCAGATGAGTGTCTCAAAGATCATCTCGTCCAGTCCAACTTCACTCGCTTGGTTATACAACCACAGGGGAGTTAATTGGTCAGTGAGGCGTCATGGTGATCACCACCCGTCACTTTACCACACCATGATGCAGTACCTGCATAAAATACACATGATACTTCACAAGTATCAACTTCCTGAATAACGCAGTTATTCAATTTAGCATTACATGCTACCTTTTGTGGGTCCCACGATCCACACATTCCAGACATCAATCATGTCACAAACTGGGGGATACATACTGGGGTATTGGTCTGGCGGTTTACAGCGTGCAGCGTGCAACGCGCCATCACAAGAACGTGTTAGGAAGTCATGGACGTTTAGAGATGACAGGAGAAGTGGGCAAGACTGGTCGTGTAACACCAACACACAACTCCACTACTCCATCACTCCACTTCCTCCACTTCACATGAGAGACGTGAATAAGGCTCAAATGACTTGTATAAATAGGTTCTCCTCCATATTTTCCAAACAGGAGAAAAACAACACAAGTCCAGACGAGACAGAAACCAAGTGTTAATACAAAACGTATTCAAACACCCAGAGCCGGCTTGCATCAATCGTAAGCCTGCTCACCTTTCTGTTACAAGTCATAAGTTAGCCAACACCTTCACAGTCTCAAAACCTTCTTCGCTTCCCTCCCTAAGATCAACCCCATCTCCTTCACTTTGTGACCGAAACAAGTCTGGAACGACCATTTCTTGGTTTAGGCCGGACTTGCACAGATTGATTTCCGAATATACAAGCACTCACCGCGCAGTGCATTTGTTTAGGGTTTAGATTCATTCCTCATGCACACACCCCAAATTACCAAATCCGGCAGGAATAGTTTTCACCCATAAACACCATCTTATTTCTTTTAATATGATATTTTATAAATTTGCTTACTCACTCACTGGTTTTGATTTAGATATGAAAATATTAGCATGGAATGTGCATGGGCTAGCCCAAAAATTCACTAGAGACCAATTGTGTATTTTAGTTAAAACACCATCTCCATATTTCTTATTTTTTTCTGGAACTAAAATAGACACAAATAGAATGCAGAATTTAGTTAAATATCTCAATTACTGCAATTATGTTTGTATTGACAGAGTTGGTCTTGCAGGATGACTTATCCTAATGCGAAAAGATGGTTTTGTTTATGGGTGAAAACTATTTCTGCTGGTTTTGGTAATTTGGGGTGTGTGGATGAGAAATGAGTCTAAACCTTAAACAAATGCACTGCGCGGTGAGTGCTCGTAGATTCAGAAATCAATCTGTGCAAGTCTGGCCTAAACCAAAAAATGGTTGTTCCAGACTTGTTTCAGTCACAAAGTGAAGGAAATGGGGTTGATCTTAGGGAGGGAAACGAAGAAGGTGTTGAGATTGTGAAGGTGTTGGCTTGCTTATGACTTGTAACAGAAAGGTGAGCAGGCTTACGATTGATGCAAGCAGGCTCTGGGTGTTTGAATACGTTTTGTATTAACACTTGGTTTCTGTCTCGTCTGGACTTGTGTTGTTTCTTCTTGTTTTTTTCGTGTGTTGTAAATAGGGAGGAGAACCAATTTATACAAGTCATTTGAGCCTTATTCACGTCTCTCATGTGAAGTGGAGGAAGTGGAGTGATGGAGTAGTGGAGTTGTGTGTTGGTGTTACACGACCAGTCTTGCCCACTTCTCCTGTCATCTCTAACCGTCCATGACTTCCTAACACGTTCTTGTGATGGCGCGTTGCACGCCGCACGTTGTAAACCGCTGCACCAATACCCCGCATGTATCCCCCAGTTTGTGACATGATTGATGTCCTGGAATGTGTGGATCGTGGGACCCACAAAAGGTAGCATGTAATGCTAAATTGAATAACTGCGTTATTCAGGAAGTTGATACTTGTGAAGTATCATGTGTATTTTATGCAGGTACTGCATCATGGTGTGGTAAAGTGACGGGTGGTGATCACCATGACGCCTCACTGACCAATTAACTCCCGACTGTGGTTGTATAACCAAGCAGAGTGAAGTTGGACGGACGAGATGATCTTTGAGACACTCATCTGCGACCGTTGATGGAATCAGGGTTTTGAAGAGGTGCGCAGGCATCACTCTTCAGCTTGGTCGAAACCAAGCATGAGAAGGGTTTTGGAAAGGACCGACCGGGCATGCGTGTAGACCGCATGCCGGTGTACACGTCCATACCTCTTTGTCCCATAAAGGCGCGATCTAGGCCACTCGATTTGACCGGCAAAGAGGGGTGGTTGAGATCGATTTGGCAACAGAAATCTGGTGCCGCAAAAGCCACACATCGTGCCAACTTCGGGCGCGCGCTTCAAGACGACCAAGCTTGGTCGGTCTTGCCCAATCCGTCCGGCGTGTAGGTGGTAGGCTGGTATTCACGCCTATACCTGACTGTCCCATGAAAACGTGATCTAAGCCACTCAAATCATCCGGTGAAGTTGAGTGGTCGAGATCGGTTGCAATTTAGGAAGTGTGACCACGCAAGTTTGGACGCGCGTTTTGGGATAGCCAGGCATGATATGCCTTGGCCGATCGTGTGAGGGGATATACGGGGCCCACGGTGGTCATGCTGGTATGACCGGACTCGCTTAATATAACTGGGACCCTCCATTCGTGCCGGAGAAGATGGACGCTCGTGATGCTCAAAACCCTAATTTTGGGTTTCACGGCCGTGCGTCATGCTCTGTTCGGGCGCACGAATTGGGATGACTAACCATGGTTGGTCCTGACCGATTGGTCAGGTATGTTGGCGGGCCCACGGTGATTGTGTTGACATGCTCTGGGCCCTTTGAATCTACATCTACGCTCTGGTTTGGACGTTTTGGCAAGCTATGCCAATATTTTGGGGAGGCCGACCATGCGGGGTCCGCGTTGGTTCGAAAGTGAATATTCCATACCTGCTTGGGGGTAATGGAATTGATCTGGGCCATCCAATCACGCTGGTGAGGTTGGATGAACGAGATCATATCCAGACTGATACGGACAGTCCGGATGCTCAATCGGGCTAGTATAACACACCGAGAGTTCTCAATCGGGCTAGTATAACACACCGAGAGTTGCAACCTGTACGGGTATTTCGTACATGCTTTCATTATAATGCTTGGAGGTTCGTGTTGCTCTCTTTGAGAGCAACACTCGCCGTCATGCCGCACTGATAATGAGTACAGGAAATACAAGGCTGCTCATGCATTAATTAATAATGCTATAAATTCACAGGGTATATGGGATTGTTGCTACATGCTCCAACCTGGATGAATTTCGTGTATTTAATTCACAGAACGGGATTGTTGCCACATGCTCCATTCTAGGTGAATTAGTAAAGTGAAGGAGTATCCAACACTTATTAATGGCTTTATCTTTTACAAGATGTCAGCGCATAATTTTCTGGCTTTTACAATTTTAACCTTAAATGAAAATCCACCATCAACATTAAGTCCCCTGCCTAGCATATAATGGTTACACTATTGTGGGGTAGGCATGAGATGGTGACAAATTTGTACATTGAAATGACCAAGCTAAGGTGAATATATATTTACCAGATAGGCCGACATCGTCAGGCGTTTCCTTGGAACCGGTTGGTCCTGATCAAGGTTGTGAAGGAACCAGGACTTGACCTAGTGAGTCGCTTTGGTTCCCCTTGTGTATATCCGAGCTTGGTCCCTCCTTGGGTCAGGTGTACTCCCTTTCATCACACACAGTTTTCCTCAGATGTATCTGATAAGCATCGTTGGTTGCTATCCCGAATTGGTAGCCTTTATAGGTGGTAAGTAAAGACTTCTTTTCTCCTGGGATTCTGTCGACTTGCGAGATTATAAAGAATCATCTCATGCAGTCGTTTATTCTATATCTCAGGTACTGCTCCGCACTTATCTGATCTCCTGATTGACTGATCGATTGATTGGTTGATTTTTTTTTGTGTGTGCTCATAACCTCTTCTCCTTTACAGTTTATCATGGAAGCGGTGGACGATCATTCTGTCGCTTTTGCAGAAAGAAGCTTCGAAGTTGACAAGCCTGAAACCCATGCGCATGAAGAAATAATGGCTAAGATCGATCTTCCACTTCGTGAAGTCGGCCGTGCTATACAGGGGATGTATATTCTGCACCTGCATATTGCCAGGGGATGCATATGTTCTCTTTCATCTGCGATTGATATGGAGGAGCGGTGGAGGCGCGAGGAAGCGTTGAAAGCACTAGTAAGCGCAAGGGCAAAGAGATATGCAGCGCGGTTGAAGAGGCGGAGGGTTGAGCATAAACGACCTCTGAATGAAGATAAGTGAGATTACCCAATCCAGGACGGTGTGATAATTCTTGATTCCGACACAAACGAACCTGATCATTTGAAAGGAATCGACACGACTCCTAATGTTGATGTGTCCTTTGATGCTCCCGCCGAGGATGTTGGTATGGAGTGCGTTGCTGTGGAGATGTCTGATGCAGAAGTTGAGGTAGACCCTAAGGGAGGAGCATCAACAGGTGATGGCGCTGAAGCAGAACTTAACGGTGGTGCGGGAGATGTCGACCCTCTTGGCGACTAAAACCTCTTTTTCTTCTCTTTCCGCTTTCCAAGTATATTCTGTATATTTGAACATCTTCCTTGTACTCAGTGGCAGCCGAGTTCAAGGTTTTCTTCTACTTGATTGTTTGAATAAAGGTTTTTTTTTTATAACCCTTTGTCAAGACTGCAATTGAACCCTCTCAGGCGCAAGGGTGCGCCTTCACACGTAATTCCTTGTGATAAAAGAAATAATGCCATAATGGAATACCTACGGACCTGTGTTCCTGATGCGAGATCTTCCCGGCCTTGCTGGGGTGAGTGTCTCAAGGCTTCTTCCATTCCCGCGCATATCTTTTCCCTCAACTCTTTTCAGGATGTTTTTGTTTAGGGTTTCTTTCCTGACCTGCTCTAGTGGGTCGATTTAGGCTGGACTTTGTGTCTTTAGGGGTAAAGAGGTTCTCAGATGGAAATAACACTTCAATTAATTTGAGAATCGAAAATTGAAACCCTAATTATGAATGCAAGTATTGCAATCATTCCCTAGAGGAATTACAAATATGATGTGAAATTGTAAAGGGAAACACGCCGGAGGAAGTAGCACAGCGTTTTAAAGTGTGTAGATGCTAGAAAGTGATAGCACAACGTCTTAGGTACGGTAGGGTTTGAGCCATCGTGAGTGAATTGTTATGCCTTCTAGCTTGTCAGCTTTGATGATTTTGTAGTAGCCGCCTAGGATGACATCTGCTACCAGGTATGGTTCATCCTCCTTCTCGGTGTCTGAATCGGGTGAGGTATCCATTATCACTGTAATGCTTCCGACCTTGAATGCGGTTGTTTTCGTTACTATGTCCCCAATTCCAAACGGGTTTGGGCGTGTGGACATATGGGTCTTGGTTTTGTCGTCTTTGATCGAGACAGACTTCTAGACTCTCGATAAACCGCTTGAAAGGGCCAGCCTCCCATTCGCATCTCTTAGCCAAGGTTGGTTTGTTGGTTGGAGCCGGTCCCAAGGACTTGTCGAATGGAGGGCGGTAAGTTGTAAAGAGGGTTGCGCGATGAGACTTACTTGAGATCGGAACCTTTCAATGTATCTTTGTGAGGCTCTCTCCGGGAAGTTGTGTCACATTGGCAAGTTCTTTGGTGCGGCACTGCATACAGTCATCAGGTCCAGAAGGCGTGTTGGAGATTCTTTCAGGTATCGAAACCGGTAGAGGACATACTTCTAATATTGCTTTGTTGTCATGCATCCAAGAGCGTCCTAGGATCATGTCGTATTTGGGATGATCTTTAACTATGTAGAACTTTGTTTGTTTCGAGGCATCACCCAAATTGACTTCAAGATCGATATATCCATATGCATCTCTGAGTTCTCCTTCTGAATCTTTAACCACAGTTGGGTGACGAGTAGCTTCCTGCTTTGAAATCTTTGCCGCTCTCAAGGTCTTGACAGTAATGATGTTAAATTCGGAAGCCGTATCAATCAACGCGCTATCGAACTCAATGTCTCTCAAACGAGTGACAGTTAGGAGTCCCCAGTCTTCCTTGCTCACATCCTTGGGAAAGACCAGGGTTCTGGGTATACGGATACAAATGCCTGCCTGACACAACGTGGTTGAGGGACTTAAATATGTCTTGACGCAGCCCTTTGGAGAAGTACAAGATTTCACACAAGTGCTCCATCATAGATTGTACAGTCTTGCGAACGGAATCCCCAGAAATCATGCAGTTTCTGATAGGAAGAGGGTCTCTACGAACACCTTCGTTTCAAAGATGGAGTTCCCCTGTCTCTATCTTTTCCCTGAATATTTGTTTCAACCTGTTACAATCTTTGGTTGGATAATGTACGAATCTGTGGTAGCAACAGTATTTGGGATCTGCCATGTCTTTCTCAGTTGGAGGACGCCTGATAGGAGGCAGCTTAACGGCATCGTCTTGGATCCATGCTTCCAAGAGTTATATCACTTCATTCATGGGGAAAGGAAAACCTGTATCTTCGGTGTCTCGTGCAGGAGTTTTGTCCGCTCCTTTCCGAGACGAAGTCTTGTGTGCTAGGGATGCCCACTTGGTTTGTTGTTCCGTCACTGAAGCTTTCCTTTTTTCTCCTCCTCCCACTACACTCACAGAAGGACCAGTGTTTGTATTGCTTATTCGTGAGGCGCCCGCTTCCTCGACTTTCACGTGAATCTTCACTTCGAACAACTCGGTTCTTTCTAGCAATGTTGGTGCAGTTGTTGCTGAACGTTTGGCAGCTTCATGGAGTTCAGAGAACGTTTGAAATCCCAGATTCTCTAACAGAGCGCGGTATATGGGTATCATCCTATTGATGCATAATTCCACCAATTGTCGTTCGGTTACGTTCGGGTCGTGACAATCTAGTGCTTGGGTTCTGAACCTTTTAACGAAGTCATTGGGATGTTCGTTATTCCGTTGGAGAATTCTTCCCAGATCTGAAAAGGTGATTTGTTCAGATACGAAGAAATACTTTATGTAGAAAGTATTGACCATCTCGCTCCAATTGGATATGCTGTTAGGCACGATGTTGTTGTACCATGTGTACTCCCTCCCCGTAAGTGATTTCGAGAATTCTTTTAGGCGTAGAACATGATTGTATTCATGTTCCCCCAAGGATTCCAAGAATCGAGAAACGTGTTAACGAGCATTACCAGTACCGTCATAGAGGGAGAACTAGGGAGAGGCGTAACCTCTTGGAAGAGGAATCCGTTGCACATCTTGAGGGTATGGTGTCTAGTGTTGGTGTACATCCGTTCGGTCTCCTTTTCCTCGATTTTGGAGAAGTCGTTCCAGGTCTTCGCGTGTGATGAAGTTGGACGGTTGGTTCCTTTCCCTTGGGTATTCAGGAACAACACGAGCTTCTTCACTCATGTGGGTCTGAGTGGAAACGCCTGCTCCGGGTGTATTGAAGGCATCTCTTGCTGGCTCTAAGGGTTGCCGTGGATCTTGTAGCAAACGTTCAGTTAAAGTTTTAAGGAAAGTGAGTACCCCCTTCTGAGTTGCGGCCATATTCGTTTGAGTCTTAGCAAGAATTTCTTGCTTCTCCATCAAGTCTGCAATGGTGATAGACGGTGGTCCTCCTCTTGTGCCTCCGGCTCCTCGTCCCGATGAAGGATTGAAAGTTGTTGTTACGGTGACCACTTTGGAGGCGTTACACTTGAAGAGACGACGGGGATTTGAGGCTGCTCTGGCTCTAGTGATGGGAGGTGTTACACCCACTGGAATGTCTCCTGCTCCACTAGTGTTGGTGATAGAAGTAACGGCTCCTCGAGATGTATTGACTACGGTAGCCCCACTGACAGGTACATCTACACCGGGAGTGTTATCCATACTAGCTCCATCAGAATTGATTGCTGATCCAGACCTGAGTTCCACCATTTTGAAATGAACTGTTGATTGAATTGGCCCTAATATCTACCCTTTTTTAAATTGATAAAATTGAATCAAAATTGAAGAAATTGACTTTACAACCGAGAGATTAACCTCCCACTGTGGTCGCCAATTGTTTATGGGTGAAAACTATTTCTGCCGGTTTTGGTAATTTGGGGTGTGTGGATGAGAAATGAGTCTAAACCTTAAACAAATGCACTGCGCAGTGAGTGCTTGTAGATTCAAAAATCAATCTATGCAAGTCCGGCCTAAACCAAGAAATGGCCGTTCCAGACTTGTTTCGGTCACAAAGTGAACGAGATGGGGTTGATCTTAGGGAGGGAAACGAAGAAGGTGTTGAGATTGTGAAGGTGTTGGCTTGCTTATGACTTTTAACAGAAAGGTGAGCAGGCTTACGATTGATGCAAGCAGGCTCTGAGTGTTTGAATACGTTTTGTATTAACACTTGGTTTCTGTCTCGTCTGGACTTGTGTTGTTTCTCCTTGTTTTTTCCGTGTGTTGTAAATAGGGAGGAGAACCAATTTATACAAGTCATTTGAGCGTTATTCACGTCTCTCGTGGGAAGTGGAGGAAGTGGAGTGATGGAGTAGTGGAGTTGTGTGTTGGTGTTACACGACCAGTCTTGCCCACTTCTCCTGTCATCTCTAACCGTCCATGACTTCCTAACACGTTCTTGTGATGACGCGTTGCACGCTGCACGCTGTAAACCGCCAGACTAATACCTCAGTATGTATCTCCCAGTTTGTGACATGATTGATGTCTGGAATGTGTGGACCGTGGGACCCACAAAAGGTAGCATGTAATGCTAAATTGAATAACTGCGTTATTCAGGAAGTTGATACTTGTGAAGTATCATGTGTATTTTATGCGTGTATCGCATCATGGTGTGGTAAAGTGACGGGTGGTGATCACCATGACGCCTCACGACCAATTAACTCCCGACCATGGTTGTATAACCAAGCGGTGAGAAGTTGGACGGACGAGATGATCTTTGAGACACTCATCTGCGACCGTTGATGGAATCGGGGGTTTTGAAGAGGTGCGCAGGCATCACTCTTGACTTGGTCGAAACCAAGCATGGGAAGGGTTTTGGAAATGACCGACCGGGCATGCGTGTAGACTGACATGTCGGTGTACATGTCCGTACCTCTCTGTCCCCATAAAGGCGCGATCTAGGACACTCGATTTGACCAGGCAAAGAGGGGTGGTTGAGATCGATTTTGCAACTGAGCAATCTGGTGTGCGCAAAAGCCGCACATCGTGCCAACTTCGGGCACGCGCTTCAAGACGAACAAGCTTGGTCGGTCTTGCCCAATCCGTCCGGCGTGTAGGTGGTAGGCTGATATTCACGCCTATACCTGACTGTCCCATAAAAACGTGATCTAAGCCACTCAAATCATCCGGTGAAGTTGAGTGGTCGAGATCAGTTTGCAATTTGGGAAGTGTGACCACGAAAGTTTGGACGCGCGTTTTGGGATATCCAGGCATGATATGCCTTGGCCGATCAGGTGAGGGGATAGACGGGCCCATGGTGGTAGGCTGGTATTCAACTGAAGGAATACGTAAAACAGTAAAACATGTTAAAGCACTGCTCGGTCGAACTCGCAAGCGTTGTTATCTCAAACTTTTTGTCAAGTTTAGTTGTCAAAACTATAAGTCTTGATTTCTAGTCTATTTATAGTTATGTCTCGGATTAGGATAGAATGTGTAGTTGAGCTTTAGACTTCACGACATTCATCGATTGAAGACGAAGATCTACTAAGGGGAGCTTGGAGGAACTTCATCAACAAAAAGTATGTGGAGATTGAACTCATCTATCGCGCAGAAGTATAATCTATTCTATTTCCTATTGAGACTAAGTCGTATAGCTATATATACTTTTACATTGTACACATTTGATATTTCGAGCTGAGTTTAACTCGCTTATATCTTTCTCGAAATATGTGTTGGAAAGCTTTTTGCTTTAACTACGTTCATTATTATTTTTGACGAAAGTCAAAAGATAATCATGTGAAAATCGCCTGGTAACATCGTATATGATTTGTGTGAGACTGTCATTTGATATATACTCGGAATGTTTTGTATTGATCATTCGGTCACTTGAAAATTGCTTATAAGCTAATAGTTTGTGTGAGACAGCTATTGTCGTCTTCTAAGAATGTTTCAATGATTGAAATGGAAGTTTAGAACAATTAATCATTGTCTGGATATAGCACAACATGCATACCCGTATGCAAACTATTGTAAGAATGATTCAGGTCTGGGAACCAAGTATGCGTACACGTATGCGAAAGTTTTTAACTATTAAAGTCCGGGAACTAAGTTTGCTTACCCGTTTGCAAACTGTTTCACTTGAGTTCGGTCCTGAACGACAGTATGCGTACCCGTTTGCGAACTGTCGGAAAAGATCATAGTCCGGAACTTAAGTTTGTGTAACCGTTTGCAAACTTATGTGGTTAAGTTCTAAAATCGGTTAATTATGATTTCATACTCATGAACAAATACACTTATAAATTAAGGAATGCAATATTTGCAAACCGTAGCTAAAATGTTCATGAACTGATTCTTTTGAATCAATCCGGTTTTTCTTCAATTGTGTCTTGTATACTTCTATGAGAATATAAAAAATTGAACAAGTCTATGAGTAACGCAATTAAATTCATTTGATTATCATTTGATACAGAAGTGTTAAGATTAACATGGTTGACACAAAAGTGTTCATGTGGCTAACTTCGATTAACTGTTATTGAGCCAACTCAATATACACGTTTAGGTACGGTTACCCATATCCAAACGAGAGTATAACAACTCAATATATACTTTCATTTGTGTATAACAACTCAATGGTGGGAAGATATTAGCTTGAATCTTAAATCAGGTTTTCATCTAACAGTGAATATTGATTGCTTTCTTACAAAGTTATCAAACCTTGATTGAAGACTATATAAGGGAGAAATCTAGAAACTGGGAAACCTAATCCCTACACCTCTTGTGTGATACTAGTTGCGAATAATCTCAACCTAATCCCTACACCTCTTATAGTATCACACAAATAACTTGAACTCTAGCAACAGCTGTTCAATTGTTTCGCAATGGTATTGCTTCTTCCGCAACTGATTCTGAAGAACCCTTTTTTTTTTCGCTGCTGATTTTTGCATGGAATTCGTGCAGATTTCTTTCGCGCTTTTCTCAATAGTAAAACACGATTGTTTTCACGAATCCCCTTAGTCGGTGCCAATGTTTGTACCAAAAATTAATTTTAAGCACAAAACACGATTGATTTATGATGATGATTATGATGAGAAAATAAGACAACAATATAAACAATAAACAATGAAGACAAGAATTTTACGTGGTTCGGCATGTAATGCCTACATCCACGGATGAATCCTCTTGGGGAGTGAAGCTTTATTGATATATGTATTACAATGGATTTTCTCTTTTATAGAAAAGCTTATCTAAGAAGATGAAATTTGGTGAAGATGAGTAGAAAATTCTTCCTCCTCCAGTTGAGATTTTCCTCTATTTATAGGCAGCAAGTAGATCTAACTTTAGGGTTTCATAGTTATCTTCATAACTTCCCTTCCCTGTATAAATCCAAGAAAACAACCAGATTCATGATAAAGTTTGTTATTCCTCTAATATTTATCATAATCCTTATTTATCTTAAATAATTATTATCTTGGATAATAATCATAACCACTTAAGATAATTATCCTCTTTCTGTTAGGATTTTGTAAGCATCTTAAACAATTATTATCTTGAATAATAATTATAATCACCTAAGATAATTATCCTCTTTCGGTTAGGATTTATCTGGGCTTCAACAATAAGCCAACTTGGCTTCCACAATAATCCAGTTATGTTTCCATAATAAACAAAATGGGCTTTAATAATAAGCCACATGGGCTTCCAAAATAATCCAACTAGGCTTCTTTAATAAGCCTTGGGTTTCTTTAATAAACCGACGGGCTTCCAAAATAAGCCAACTAGGCTTCTATAATAAGCCATGTGTGTTTCTTTAATAAACCGACGAGTTTCTATAATAAACCAAACGGATTTCTCCAACAAAACCGTGTTTTACCGTTATGCAATAGCTTGTACGGTAAGCACGTGCACCATTTTAATGGGGTACAAACATCGCCCCCTCTTAATTCTCAACTTGTTGATGGATTAAGAAAAATGCAATACTAGCTTTCTACCACAAGATACGACCTGGGTTGTCTTGCTTCAATTAATGTTCACGTACCAAAATATTCCACATCTGAAATATCACGCACGTCTTTTTAGCGGGTCCACGTCCATTGAGAGACCAAATTTTCTAAAAATGCTTGTTGGGTAACGTTTGTGTGTCGAGGGCCACGTGCCATTGTGGGATCATTAGCTTTTTCCCATCAAACTAACTACTCAATGTTACGTCGGTTTTCTCCTTACTTCGAGACTTTATAAGCACATGTATAGTTTGAAAACACATTCATAGTAGCATGTATACATATAAAAAAGACTGTTAGTTTAATAGAAAAGGCGGACTCACTTGCCATTTCGCATGAATCCTTGAACAATTGTAACTCCAAAGTCTTTTTGTACGCGGCACTTTTAGTTTGCTGACGATTGTCCCATAGCGAGGTAAGATGCTCACAATGACGGAAATACTAACTTCCACATAGTCAAGTACGTGATTACAACTCACGGTAGCACCTTTGGGGTTTATGTTTTCTTGTAATCCAACAAGAACCGCCATATCACGTTATGATTTGACTTCCTCAATTTGATCCTTGTAATTTGAGACTTTAATTCCCAATGAAACACTAATTATTGGAGTTTGTTTCCTGCACGAAGATCTTGAGCCTGTCTAATATAAGTGGACATACCATTTGTCTTCCTTCATTTGCTCTAATAATGGAATTTGAGTGAAGTAGAATAACTTTATTTCTTTTCTTTTCCTGCGGATGTTATCCATAGATGTTCTCTTTGTTAGAACTTTCGTTTCCTAGCTTGCATTTCTTGTAAGATATTGCAAGAACTATTAGATTTTGCATGACAATTCATTCCCTTGGTTTTTCTCTTTGATTAGAAAAACTCTCCAATTATTAAACCAGCTAATCTCTTTAATAGAAAAACCATCAAAACTATTTTCCCATTCATATGAAAATTCGGAGTTTGGATTAAATTAATAACTCAACTTCGATTTCGAGAATATACCTCACTCGAATGCAAGTTGCTCACATATCTTGTTAGGCACATTTATGGCCCATATGTTCTTATACTCGCCTAGAATTCGTCGACCCAACGCTCTTGTGTTTGCGAATAATGAATGTATGACAATCTTTGGTGTACAGGTTGACTGTCATTAGATTTTTGTCATACATTTTCTTTCTTGATAAGCAAAACACTTCGTTTTTGTCTTTCTCTATATTAGAAAAACATTCCACGTATTTCCTCCATATGTGTTCTTTAATATTTTTCCTTCGCTCCTTTGGATACAATTTAGCTTCACCTTAATTATATTGTAACACCTTGTTTTCTCCTTTCTCTTTATTATAAAGACATCGCAACAATTTCCTTAATAACCAAAATACTTCGCCTTTGTCTTTCTCTTTTATAGAAAAACATTGCACGTATTTCTTTAATAAATACATGCAAAAAGTGTTCTCACCTGTGATTATAATTTCGATTTATAATGTAACAAACTAGTGAGGATTTACCTCCCAAGGGGTTCGTGCCTTCCATCTTAGTCGCCCCATAACTTCCAATGATATTGAAAAGGATGCGTCCTATTGTTTGAAATTCCTTAACCATGTTGGTTTTGATTTCATGCTAGGCGTCACTTTAGCCGCCCCCAATATCTGTAGAGATACTCCCAAATAGAAAAGATGTCCCCAAGTGAAGCAGGAAATAGATCTATTATACACAATCCTCTCTTTCTAGATGGCAATGGGATTATGATCAGGTATCTTTTCTGTTTCCATCTCTAATTCTGGGTCCATCGTGATTTTCCTTTTTGAAATCGCCTCTAAATGTTATCTTGGTGTGGCGTGTACCTCGATTCCGGACCTTTTCATCATACATGAAAACATTGCTTTATTTGCTTATTTTCAAAAATGATCATGTTGCTGCTGAACCCCAAGCAACAAATCAAACGAACTTTAAATTCGATCATGATGCTGTCAACGAAACTTGAACTTGATCATGTTGCTGCCCCAAGTGCACACAAAATTTTCCCTAACAAATAAAATTATGCTTCCACACTGTAGGGAATTCAAAGACGATTCAAACGAGCCAAAAATCACTCAATTTGGACTTAAAACGAAGAAGTTATTGACGAAACAATATTTGCACGAAGCACACGTACCGTTGCAGACGTGCCAGTGCTGACTGGATAGAAAACTGACGTGGCACTACTGACTAGGATAGCGGTGCTGACATGGCAACACCAGTTATTGACGTGGACCAATGTGCTGACGCGGCACCGTAGTGACGTGTCCGAACTTGCTGACTGGCACTCAACATTATTCTTTCGAGAGACGTGGCGCGTTCCCGCTTACGTGGCTCGAACTTTGACGTGGCATCATGCTGACCGGATTCGAATGATGACGCGGCTGCTTATGATTGGATCGTTGATGCTGACATGGCAGTCACGTGCTGATGTGGCAGGCACATGCTTACGTGGATCAGACCTGTTGACTGTCATTTGTTGACGTGGCAGGCGTTGCCTTGTATGCTGACGTGGCAGGTAGTGCTCACGTGGCACTGAACTGACGTGTCTCAAACCTGCTGACGTGGCGCTTGCTGACGTGGATATTTATGGCAAGACCAACGCTGCTGATGTGGCAGTCGGTGCCGACGTGTCACTATGCTGACACGGCGGTTGGTGCTGACGTGGCAGACTTTGTTGACATGGTGGAAACGTGGTGACGTGGCGGACAGTGTTGACGTGTCACCATGCTAACGTGGCAGTCTGTGTTGACGTGTTGCCATGTGCTGACGTGGACTAGGTTGGACCAGCAGTGTACTAGGTTGGACCACCAGTCTGTGATGACTTTCAACTAATTCTTATTTGGACCACCAGTCTGTGATGACTTTCAACTAATTCTTATTTGGAAAACTCCCTTTATCTATAGCACAAAACGTCGTAACACTGTGAACATCGTCCAAGCTAGTGAATCTCTTTATGGGTTTTGGTTTCTCCGTTTGAGTTTGCGACATTGTTATGTACAAAAAAAATAAGAATAAAATAAAGTTAGAAGATGATTTGAGTGGAAAAAACAAGTTATAGGAAGATGATTTGATAACAAAAATAAAGTTGTACTTATTAAGAATTTTTGATAAATTTTTGAAAAAATAACGGTTGGGATACGACGACGGAGAAGATATAGTCCTTGATAATGATGGATGGCTAAGATCGGGTGTGGAAGAAGTATAAACAAAAAAAAGTCAAGCAAATAAAATTTAGCAAACAGATACTTAGTTTCCATGTAAAATGTCACAACTACTGAGTATTTGTTTCAACTGTCAAATAGATACTCAGTTTTCGTAAAGCATCATTTCTCTGCTATTCCGATCATTTTTCGTAAAGCATCATTTCTCTGCAATTCCGGTCAAAAACTCATCATCAATATATATAAGGTATTGTTGATGGTAAGTTTTTGACAAGGGCGATCATGGTAAATTGGCCTTGCCCTATTTGCGGAAACATAATGTAAATCCTTGAGCCGGTATCAAGATTAGCATATTTGTAATAAATGAGTTTGTATTCCGCTAGATAATCAATAAAGCTTATAAATAACAAACCTGGTAATCCTATAACTATTTTAAATATTTGTATGCATGTCAAATTTCATGGCTTTCCCCAGTAGAAACCTTGTTATGTCATGCGCGCTAATACATACACCTTTTATGCTTCATGAATGGCATAATTTGTATTCATAATAGGATTTGACGCCATTCTTGAATTAACATGCTACTGAGGATATCATATTTAGTACATACTCATATTAGTATCATTTCAAGTCGCAAACTCCCACAGCCGAGTTCCTTGAACATACTATAGTGGCAATGTCGTACTCAAATTTGTACTGAAACGACATTAAACTTCAAATCTAGGTTTGACATATTGCCACATACTCAAACCCTAGATTGTAGCCATATGGTGATCAAATCATGATCGATGTCTTAATAATTGCGGCATATTGGCTAAGCATAGCCAAGCTCATAGCATATACTGCATATTCTATAACATTTTGGCTAGACCACGGCCACAATATAGCTGTTATAGCTCATAACGCTTCAGCTAAGACAAGAATGGATTAATGACCTAGTTGGAATCGTCCTGAAGCAGTCGGCCAAATCCATAGCATATCCAATCACAACTTGGCGAAGTATGATCTGTGGCATACCCAGTACCGCGCTATAACATAAGTTGCGCGTCATTCTCGGCTTTGGTATCTACAACCAATGCCATGGCCTAAATCACGCGTGACTCTCGACCTTGGCATCTATGTCCAAGCCACGACAAGGTTACGCACGCCGTTCTTGACCTTGGCAGCTTTGACCAAGGCCACGGCGTGGTTCCGTACGCCATTCTCGGCCTTGGCAACATGGCCAAGGCCATGACATCCCACGAGTGATTCCCGACCTTGGAAGATATAGCAAAGGCCATAGCGTGGTCCCATGCACTATTCTCGACCTTGGAAGCTATGGCCAAGGCCATGGAAGGGTTCCTCGCACTATTATCGGCCTTCGTAGCTATGACCAAGGCCATGGAAAGGTCTCACGCGCTATTACCATCCTTGGCAACAATGGTCAAGGCTATGGTAAGACCCTGCGCGCTATTCACAGCCGTCATGGCCTGTGTGCCACTCACGACCATCATGGCCTGCGCGCCACTCACGGTGCGTGATATCCATGGCCATCATGGCCTGCGCGCCTCTCACGTCCATCATGGCCTCGAACATGTGCTACCTTTAAGGCCATGGAAACGCCATTATAGGCCACTACGCCATTTGCTATTTTATTGTCATAAATAAGCCATCCGAAGGCCACGTGATTATTTAGTACTCCAATATATCACATAAAGATTATGGCCTGAGATATTTCTCTCTATCTTAGTTGTGGAATAAAGTGCCACTTTTACGCCATTAGCATGTCATGCTAAATTATAGCATCTTAATTAGCTACCAACGCACCAAAGGCATACGGCATATCAACCGCTAAATACGATTCAACATGCCTATAAGGCATATGACATATCAAAGGCTATGATTCAGCCTAATAAGATGAGATCAATAACTCATCTAAAATACCTAAGAAACGTCACAATGCGTAACAAGCCTTGAGATTACTTTATGACGATACTATGGATAAAAATCCTTGTGATTTGTTAATGTCCGCCAAAATCCTTCTTTTTCACAAAAGTAAGGTCACTCATGTTGTTCTCTTGGGAATGACATTTAATGGGGGAGAGTTGTTAAATGAACTTGTGCTTAATTGCTATATCTTTGTGAGGAGTGTGGATGTGGAATTTTAAAGGGGGTGCTTGTATCTTTTTAATCTCCTCGGATGAGCGTTAAGTATTTATTACTATGTGATATCTGTTGATGGTAAGTTTTTGACAAGGGTATTTATGGTAAATTAGCCTTTCCCTAGTTGCAGAAATATAATGTAATGTATCCCCGACCCGGCATTAGGAGTAAGGATTTGTATCTACAGCTTATATTCCGCAAGAGGATCAGTAATACGTATCCAATTTCCGGTGTAACCGTCTCATAATATATATGAGTATAGTATTTTATTACTGGTACTCTATCATATTGGTTGGAAAAGCAAATAGAAGAATTGATCGCTAGTATAGAGCAATACTGTCCTCGGGATGCCACCGATCTTTGGTGACAATCGCCCTTCATATGGCCTCGCTTTGTCTGAGGATGTTCTTGAAAGTATTATGTTAATACATGGCCATATCGAGTATCGTCTCAAGTCACAAACTCCCATGGCCGAGTTCCTTGAACATGCTATAAAGGCGATATCGTATTTAAATTAGTACCGGAACATCACTAAAACTTCAAATCTAGGTCTGGCATATTGCCTTAAACTCAAACCCTAGATTGTAGCTATATGGTAAGAATCGCGTTATATTAGCTAGGCATGGCCAAGCCCATGGGATACACCGCATAACCCATAAAGTACCTTAGCCAGCCGTCGCTAAGGCCATGGTATATACATTGTAGCTTACAACGCTTTGGCTAAGAAAAATGGGCTAATGGGTCGGAAGAAGTCACTCAAAACAATCGGCTAAGTCCATAACAAAATTGGCAAAATATGGCATGTGGCATGTCCGCCATTGCGCCACAACATAAGCTGCGCACCATCGCGCACACCATTCTAGGCCGTGGCAGCTAAGGCCAAGGCCATGACACCCAGCCTTGCGTCATTCTCGGCCTTGAAAGCTTAGGCCAAGGCCGTAGCACCTAGTCGTGTGTCATTCTCAGCCTTGGCAGCTTAGGCCAAGGCCGTAGCACCTAGCCGTGCATCATTCTCGGCCTTGGAATCTTAGGCCAAGGCCGTAGCACCTAGCCGCGCGTCATTACTGGCCTTGACAGCTTAGTTCGAGGCCGTAGCACCTACTCGTGCATCATTCTAGGCCTTGGAAGCTTAGGCCAAGGCCGTAACACCTAGTCGTGCGTCATTCTCTTCCTTGGTGGCTTAGGACAAGGCCGTAGCACCTAACCGCGCGTCATTACTGGCCTTGGCAGCTTAGGCCAAGGCCATGACACCTAGCCGTGCGTCGTTACCGGCCCTGGAAGCTTAGTCCAAGGCTATGACACTATGTCGCGCACCATTCTCGGTCATCATAGCTGTGGCCAAGGCCATGGCAAAACTCTGTGCACTATTTTCGGCCATGATAGCTTATGCCACAACAAGGCACGATTGCAATCTAATTCCACAGATGGCTTTGGCTAAGTTGTTTGACACGTCAATAAGACATATATCATATTAATGGCTACGATTTATCCCAAGTAAGATGAGATCTACGATTCATCAAAAACACCTAAGAAATACTCCATCTGTTTCAAAAAGACCGTCCTCTATTCCATTTTGGTCTGTTTCAAAATTGTGTCCATCTTCTGTTTATAGTTATATTTTTCCAATGAACTCTCTAATATACCCTTAATTTTTTATATTCATAAATTCTTTTTTAATGGTACCCAATCTAAAATATTAATGAAATTTGTATAATTAATGAAACAAATATATCCTTCATTCCTTTTTGTATTTCCTATTTACAATCCCATAACAATTTTTGGTAGTTTTTATTAATAATAGTTTTATTAAAATAAATTAGGCAAGTAATTAAGGGTAGGCATGTAAACTGCTATGATCTCCTTAACATCTTGACAAAGTCAAAGCGGACTGTCTTTTTGAAATGGAGGGAGTATCAAAATACATCACATGGGGGATTCTTCATGGGGTATTGGTCTGGTGGTCTACGGCAAGATGCGGCGTGGCAACACCCCATGTGAAACGTTAAAGTAGTGGGGTGGTTACAGCTGTTGGAGAGATAGTGGGCGCAACATAAAATGATTTCCAAAAACTTCCCAGATTTATCACACTATCCCATCATCTCCATAAACTCACGATCTCCACTACTTAGGAGATTGTCATTGCGTATTCTAAAACTCTGTTATTCTTAGCCTATTCAGAAAACTGAGCACGCTTTATCATCAAAAGCTTTGTTATTCTTAGTTTTCAATACCCAACACACACAATTCAATACCTTTGTCATTTTCTCAAAACTTTTATGTTTTCCTCCCCTAAGATCAACTCATCTTCCTCTCCTCGTGACCGAAGCATGACTGAATGGCTACTATCATAGTTTAGGCTTGTCATGTTCGATTTTGATTTTCGAACCTAAAAGGAAAGTACCACAGCGGTGCATTTGTTTTGCCTAGGAATAATTTTTAGGTACTAACAGGGATATCGCTATATTTAAGTTACACGGAAGACCATATAGCGAATGGAAATCCCACACCGTAGTGCTTGCCTAATAATTTTAACATTGTTTCCATAGATTCAAGAATCGGGCGACCTGACAAAGGCTATTTGGTTGAAAAGGTTATGTAACAAGTTTTTGGCGTCATAGTTTTTTCTTTCTTTTTTGAAGCACGTGCCGTAGTATTTGATATTTCCTCAGTGGTGAGGTCCCATTCCCATATTGGTTGCCATTTCGACGGTGGTTGCTCTAATTGATGAAGTCTCATTATATTTTTGAATAACTAATTTCAACATATGCAACACAAAAAGAAACTTAATTTCAGGATTATATTTTTTGGATTCACACCTGATTTTTCTAGCTAGACTTCTTACAGAGTTGGATCTTTTTGTACAGATTTTTCGTTCGAAATACAAGCAACACATCCAACCCGAAACCAACTACACAAGAAAATGCCATGATCACAAAAACTTGTCTGTAACAGTGAGCTCCAACACAAGTATTTCCACCTCCTTTTGTTTTAGTTGCTTGTGCATCGTACAAAAAAATAAAAATCAATATTCCAGGTGAAAAAAACCAGAGAATAAAAAAAGAATGACCCGAGGGGAAGATTCAAGATTATTTTTATGTTGTAGATCAAACCGTAGCATTTAAGGCCAAAGTACTTTTAGTTCAGAAGCCGTGTTTTAAATTTTTTTTGGGTACTGCAAACCAGAGAATAAGAATGCGAGGGGAAGATTCAAGATTAGTATGTTGAATCACCGCATTTAAGGCCAAAGCAAATACTGTAATAGCAAGACGAACACCGTAGCAAATACTAACAACAATTGAACCCGCATACAGGGAACCTGGTAATGCAACAGCTAAAACTACATATCCTAGAGACATCGGAATTTGCGATGCTGCGTTCCATAGCGGCCTTGGTGTCGCATGATTCCTGCATTATGAATCAATAGAGTCAAGCAAAATACATATATGTACACCGAAGAAATGGCAGATCAAGACTGTACAGTCCCATAATATATGCAAAAGACTGTCATTTGCAACAAAGATTGTGTAGTACGTACTTGAGAAAGTATTCGGATATTGTTCCGGAGCCGATACGGCCAAAAAAACCGAATATACTTGTAAGTGATACAAATATAGAAACATCAGCATGCCCAAGAGCTAAACCCATTTGCCCCAGATTATTCATCACAGCTAAACCAGTACCTACACCACAAAGAAATGAAAGGAAGAGAATCCAGAAATCTAATGTTTGAACAGCCTCTAAAATTGTGTGATCTTCGCCAAGATTTGGTTTCTTATATTCCATTTCAACAGCTTGGTCATTTTCCAAAGCTTTTTCTTCTGCTACTAGTGTCGATTTTTCTCCCATTTCTGTTTCAACTGTTTGTGCTTCTTCTTGTTGAACTTGATCACCATCATGCTCATGATGAACACTTCTGTCTACATCATTATTATTATTATCAGAGTTTGAATTCTTAAAAATAGAGTACAAGGGAATAAATAGTGGTGACACTACTAACAGAAATAGAAGTCCGGAAGCGAAAAGCAAAGAGAGTAGATGACTGTGCTTTCCAGAAAGATCATAAGTTAAAAGATATAGAGCAACAATGACAGCAACAATATTGAAGAAATTCAAGTATTTGGATTCTTCTTCTTGCTGGGAAGCTGTATTTGTAATGGTTTGCGGAATTTCACGAAGGAAGACTATTGCTGTGAGACAAACCACAGCGGGAACGATCGCTAACATGAGTAGAAATTTTGAAGGACTATCAGCAAACAAAGCACTACAAACATCTGTAAAAATTGCTGTGCTTAAACCCACAAAACCTTTTAAAATTCCAGATACAGGACCACGATTTTTACGAAAATTACGCATGCATGTTACTAGAATTGCTGTATTCATCCATGTTGTACTGTTTCCTCCCAGGGCCAGAAATATGCACATCTGCAAAAACAAGAAAAAAAAAAATCCATTGGGAAATATACACATTGGATGTGGATACACATACACAATGGATGTTTGTGGAAATTGTGTTACCTGCCAGTAAGGAAGAGGATGAATTCTCTGACTAACAACAAGCCATTGAACACCATAACCGATAAAACCTTCAACAGATCCAATAAATAAAATAACAGGAGTAGTAAGACGATCAGAAGCTATACCAGCAAGAACACCAAAAGCTTTACCAACATCTTTGGCTACTGATAGATTATTTAGTTGTAGCTGAGTTAAAGACATTAACGATTTCAAAGAATCTGAGTAATTTGAGAATGTGTAATTGTTTCCTGATATCGCTTGTACCCATATTGCTGTTACAAACCCTAACCATTTTCCCAGTGAAGAAGAAGAATAGGATGATGATGATGGTATTACATCCCTAATTCCCATTCTCCCTGTAGATACTTAATTTGGAGAAAGAAATGAGTAGTTGAACTACTTAAAATTCCTTTTCTCTATTACTAGAAACCTTAAGTGATGAAGATGTGCATATCTACAACAGCATACATAATTAATATCCAACAGCTCAGCATGCACCTTGCCAATGCTAGCCTCAAAGATAAAGATGGAAACGACAGCAATGAGATGAATCCGCTAACATTGATTCTTAAATATTCTTTGGAATTAACGCCCAACCCAATCCAACGTCAGTATAACACCACCTAATGTCATTCATAAGCAGGAAAAAAACACTGCTGAATAGTACAGGTTCATTACATCCAAGTTTCAAGTTTCTGAAAGTGCAAGTCACTAGAATCTGAATCCCTTCAAGGCTGAATTGATTCATCGTCACCTTCCATACCAAAGGTCTCACTCAATTCTGTTACTACCACTATACGAGAAGAAAAACAAGGCCGTAAAACACGGTGAACAAATATGATCTAAGATATGGCCACGTCTGGTCGGTCTATGCGCCCTTGTGGATTTTAGGTGCGACTGTAGACGACTTTGGACTCATATAAAGCAGTATTGTCGTGGGGGACAAATAGCTAATAGATCCTTCCAATTCGATTTCCTTCTTGTCTGCAAACAAACTATTTCATTGAGAGACAAAGTGAAAGTAGATTTTTCCGATATGACAAATTCAACACCAAGTGAAAATCACTAGCTATACAGAAACTGAGATTGGAAGCCCTAAAGATAGCCAATAAAGATTGTAAGATTTTGAAGATGGTGAGTGTTATTCAAAGATAGAGATAGTGACGTTACAAGAGGGTTTTAAAGGACTCTGCAGAACCTAAACCCTAAAGGGATAAACTATGGAATATCCCATGAACAAGAAGACAACTAACTGAAAAGTAAAAGTAGTAACAGACAGAGAGGTGTAAACAAAACACTCTCTTTACAGAGAAACATAACTATAACTATAAGCTCTAATACTCCCCCTCAAACTGAGGCAGGGGTTTTGCAGAAGTGCATCAGTTTGTCACGGAGACTGTCAAAGGCTTGGAAGGATAGTCCCTTGGTAAGAACATCCGCAATCTGTAAGGATGAAGCTATGAACTCAACGTCAACTGTGGTAGCCTGAACGAGATCTCTGATGTAGTGATAAGCCATCTCAATGTGTTTTGCGCGAGCATGGAACACAGGGTTCAAAGCTAAGGCACGAGCACCCATATTGTCACAGAACAGATGATGTGGAGTGGTGACTGCAATGTTGAGTTCTTCTAGAAGAGCAGCGAGCCACATAACTTCAGATGCAAGGGTAGAGAGAGCTTTATACTCAGCTTCTGTAGACGACTTGGAGAGTGTTGATTGTTTTTTTGACTGCCAGGACACCAATGTAGAACCAAGGAACACACAAAAGCCAGTAGTTGAACGTCGTGTATCAGGACAGCATGCCCAGTCCGAGTCAGAATAACCCGAAATCTGAGTGATATCACCTGAAGAGATAGTGATACCAGAACCAATGGAAGACTTCAGGTACCTGAGAATGCGCTTCACTAGTATCATGTGGTCGGGTTGTGGGAGAGTGCATGAGCGCGTGATGCATAGTTGACAGCATAAGTGATATCGGGTCGTGTATGAGTTAGATATTGAAGTCCACCCACAATGCTTCTATACTCTGCAGGGTTGGAGAGAGGTTCACCATCATGGCATGAGAGTCTTGCACCACTTGTGACAGGAGTAGAGCAAGGTTTGCAGTCCATCATGTTGGTCTTCTCAAGAAGTTCCAGTGTGTACTTGGTTTGAGTCAGTAGTAGAGAGTTGTTACATGTAGATTTAACGACTTCAATGCCCAAGAAATAGTGGAGATCTCCCAAGTCCTTCATTGCAAAGGATGAGCTTAACGTGGAGATGAAACTGGAGATCAAGCTGTGAGTATTCCCTATAAGGAGAATGTCATCAACATATAGAAGGAGAAGCAATACATTTCCTCCTGAGAAGTAAGTGAACAATGAATGATCATAGTCACTCATAATGAACCCAGAGGAGATCAAAAAACCACTAAACTTCTCAAACCAAGCCCCGGGTGCTTGTTTCAGCCCATATAATGACTTCTTAAGCTTGCAGACATAATCAGGATGTGCTTCATCTACAAAACCCTTTGGCTGCTGCATGTAGACTTCTTCATTCAGTTCACCATGAAGAAATGCATTTGAGACATCAAGTTGTCTAATAAACCAGCCATTTGTCACAGCAAGTGTAAGGATAGTCCTAACTGTGGTAAACTTGATGACAGGGCTGAAAGTCTCATGATAGTCAATCCCATCTACTTGGTGGTAGCCCTTTGCCACAAGTCTAGCTTTATGTCTCTCTACACTCCCATCAGACTTGAGTTTTAACTTGTATACCCATTTGTTTCCTAGCACATTCATGGAGTGATGATAAGGCACAAGTTCCCAAGTATTGTTTTGAATCAGTGCATCAAACTCACTTTGCATTGCTTGAACCCATTCAGTTTTTGTAGAAGCTGTTTTAAAGGTTTTGGGTTCAGAGGTATTAGTAATTTCAGAGGTGAATGCAAAGTGAAGTGGGTGAGTGATAGTATAATGAGTCACAAATTCAGGTAGATATTTTGGTTTCACAATACCCATTTGTGATCTAGTGACCATTTGATGAACTGGTGGGTGTGTAGGTTCAACTGTATCAATAGGTGTGTCTGTTTCAGGTTCATCAGTAGTGGATAATTGAGGTGACTCAGGTATTGAAGGTTCAGAATCAGAGAGTGATAGTGTATCTGGATAGGATAGTGGATACTCAGTGATTGGGAAGATGGCAGCATTGTCAACCTCAGTAGTTGATGAAGGGGTACAAGTACAAAAAGGGAAGGTATTTTCTTCAAAAACCACATGCCTGGAGATGAAAATCTTCTTGGTAGTATTCTCATAGCATCTATACCCCTTGTGCATTGGGCTGTAGCCAATGAAAGTGCACTTTGAGGATTTTGGACTGAGCTTATCATGTCTAGTTGACCCCAAGAAAGGGTAACAGGTGCACCCAAAAACCTTGAGAATGGAGAAATCTGGTGCTCTATGAAATAAGATTTCATATGGGGTTTTGAACTCAAGCAATTTTGAAGGGGTTCTGTTAATAATAAAGGTGGCAGCAAGAAAAGCATCATACCAGAACTGTTTTGGCATACAAGCTTGAAACAACATTGTGTTCCCCATCTCCACTATGTGCCTATGCTTCCTCTCAGCCACTCCATTCTGCTGAGGGGTATTTGGACATGAAGTACAAAGTGCAATTCCAGAGTCATCAAGAGCAGTCTTCATCTTTCCCTTTACTAGCTCACTGGCATTGTCAGTCTGGAAGTAATTGATTTTGGTAGAGAACAAATTCTCATTTAACTTCTTGAAGTGTTGGAAACAGATAACACTCTCATCTCTTGTAGTCATAGGGTAAATCCAGTGAAATTTGCTGTAGTCATCCACAAAAAGAATGTAGTATTTGTACCCCAAATTTGAGAGAGTTGGTGTTGGCCCCCATACATCACAATGAATGAGCTCAAGTGGTGATGCGGTAGTTCTGGTTGAAACCTGAAAAGGTAATCTCTTGCTCTTCCCCAACTGACAAGAGTGACATAAAGAGTCAGCTGCAGTTCCTGTGATGGTGATTTGAGAAGATGAAGCCAGCTTTTGTAAGATGGGAGTAGAAGTATGTCCAAGCCTGTTGTGCCAGGTAGTTGATGTAGCTTTGAGAGCATGGGCTTGAATAGCAGGACCAGCAACAACAACAATGGGATACAAGTTCATGTGTATCTTCCCCTCAGCCAGCAGCTGTTGTGTGTGAAGGTCCAAAATTTGGTAGCCCCAGGGAGTAAACCCAATTGAACAAGAGTTCTCATGTGTAAATTTTCCAACAGAAATTAAGTTCCTATGCAATTGAGGTACATACAAGACATTTGGAAGGGTAAAAGATGTTGTATCAGTGTGTAATGTAGAGGTACCAATCATCTTAATTGGTAGATGTTCTCCACTTGCCAACGAGAACTCTCTCGGGACCGGTGTAAGGTGTGGGGTTTTGAATAAGCTGTAATGTCATTAGTCATGTGAGAGGTAGCCCCAGAGTCGAGCAACCGTCTACCAGTTCTTTGGGTAAGTAGATTCTTCAGAGAAGCAAGCTGTGTGACAAAAATTAGCCTGAGGTGCAGAAGGAGATGAAGATTTTGAGGCTGTGTATCTATAATAGCACTTGTTAGCAGTATGGCCTTTCTTTTTGCAAATCTGACAGGTAATGTTACTGAAATCAGTGATTTTGTTGGTATGTGGGGTATTTGAGGGCTGAGGTTTAGGGTGTTGAGAGTTATCAGTGGAAGAAGATGATGATGCAAAGGTGTTTTTAGTGAAAAACGCGGAAGACATGGCGGCATCAAGATTTGGTAACCTCGGTCTCATGGTGGGAGAGCCATTGTTCATGTTGTATCAGTCGAGATCTCAGAGCTTCAAAAGTGTATGGAGTATCACGATTTTGAATCGAAATAACAAGGTTGTCATAAGATTTATTGAGGCCATTGAGGGTATACATAACCAGATCTGGTTCAGGTACATGCTCATTTATGGCAGCCAGAGAGTCAGTGATCTCCTTAATGGTTTGTAAGTAAGCAGACATAGATTGAGAGCCCTTTCGAACATTATGCAGCTGACTACGAAGCATGGTTTTTCGTGCAACAAATTGATCAGAAAAGTGTTTAGCAAGAGCATTCCATACCTGCTTAGAAGTAGAAAGACCCAAAATAGCTGATGAAACAGAAGGTGTGAAGGTTGCATTCAAACAGATCATAACAAATCTATCCCATTTGCGCCATTTTGTAAACTCCGGGTTTAAGATCTCTTCGTTATTCACCAAGATAGAAGGAGATGGAGCCGGAATAGATCTATCAATGAAGCCAAAGAAGTTTGTGCTTATCAGAATAGACTCCATCTGACTTTTCCAAACCAGGTAATTTGTGTCATCAAGTTTAGAGGGAACACACTGAGTGATACAAGTGAAAGGTAGAGATTTGTAGGAAAACTCAAAAGCAGAGATGGGATTTTCTGGTGGAGGTGGTGGTGGTGGTGTGTTATTATCTTCAACAGAAGGCTCAGGATTCTCAGGGTTTGGTAACGTAGCCATCTCGATGATGTAATGATAAGACAAGACGTATTAATGATATGAAAGTGATGTTACAAGGTGCTCACAGATCCCACGAGGTATCAATCAATGAAAACCTCCTGATACCATGTAAGATTTTGAAGATGGTGATATAATGATAAGCTGTAATAAGTGTTATTCAAAGATAGAGATGGTGACGTTACAAGAGGGTTTTAAAGGACTCTGCAACCCTAAAGGGATAAACTATGGAATATCCCATGAACAAGAAGACAACTAACTGAAAAGTAAAAGTAGTAACAGACAGAGAGGTGTAAACAAAACACTCTTTACTGAGAAACATAACTATAACTATAAGCTCTAATAAAGATGACCAGCGCAATATCTTGTTCCTTTTAGGGCATCATCTCAGTTGAAATTGCAGCTCCAGGGAGATGAATTTGATTATGAATTGAGGCCAGCACAAGCTGTGCCCTCCCTCTCTAGCTATCTATCTAATAGTTTGAAGAGCATAAGCCATTGGTGTCCTCTCCATCCAAGTATTAGAGCAACAGGGCTACCAAAGGCTCTCTGCGTCCCTTTCTTTTTATTCTAGGAATGGAGGACAGAGGCCAATCAATGGCCGCTTCAGTCAAGAATTGAAGCATGCACGTAATATTTCCCAAGAAGCTGCAACTTTGCAAGCAGATCCGTAGGTACACCAGTCATCAACTATTCTAGAACTACCAGCAGGAACATATTGTAAACATTACACAATGCTCATTAATCTCCTTCCAGATGCAATATTCTTCCTCAATTTCATGGAGGAATTTATGTTTGGAATCCATGGTTGAACTTAACTCTATCAATTTTTCATGAACCATTTGATTGTGCAACATGATCACAAATATTATTGGGAAGAGCTAACTTTATGTTATGCAAAATTTAAGTAACCTACATTAGATACAGTCTTTTCCAGAATCCATCCGTTTTGAAAATCAAAATCGGTGTCCAAATAAAAATACAAGTTTAACAACAACATTAATTTACCTGGTCATTCCAACTGATAAACAGCAACAAACGGCATCAAAACACTACCTATCCATAGCTTTCCATCTCTCTCTTCCACTTCACTTGCAGCTTTAACGACCTTGCCTTCACTGTCCTCCAATATTTGCAACAGTTTACCCTCGGGGCTGTACTTGACAAGCACTGCATGAAGTCGGCCTCCGATATTGAGCAGGAATTGGATCTTGGCTGTAATCGGGAACTTCAGCAAGAATTTCCTTAATCCGGGGTAAAGACCACAAACATAGCTGTATATGGATCGGCGACAGTGGACAGCCACCCAAAATTCTCCCTTCTCATTAGTTCTTACATTATCTGGAAATCCAGGTAGAATGGCAAATACCTCAGATTCTCCTGCTTTCTCTCCTTTCAACCAGTATCTCCTTAACCTATTAGCAACTCAAATGTAAGCATCATTTATATAAGTATAAGATGGAACTCAACTGAGTGTGAACTCAAATGGCCTAGCGTTTTTGAGAAGAGATAACCAGCAACAACATGAAAATTGAGGACATAAAATTGGGAACCCTATGTAGTTACATCCTCACCCTAGAGTTTCACCGCACACAAACCAAACATGGATAACAGAATGTTATTAACTGGAGTCGGCCTGCCCTTTTGAACCGCAGTCAGTATAATATGTCAATGGAAGAAGTAAAACATCCATGTTTTTACACGCAGGAGGAGACTGACCTGCCGAGGGATCCTTCACAGAAGATGAAGAACGACTTGTCTTTGCTCATGGATACCCCATTAGGGAATTGGAGGCCTCTGACAAGGACAGTGGTTTCCTTTGTATTTGGGTTGTATTTCAAAAGCCTCCCTGTATTGTCTCCGGAGAAAACCAGCTGAATGAAGTTCCTACAAGCAAACTAAGCGTTAGTTTTCTGTAGAAAACATCACTTCCATGTGTAAATGATATGCTGCTGAAACCAAACAAGGCCAACTACCTCACGAGAATGGTCAGATTTTTTCACCTAAATATAACATGCAGGTTATATCATTGTCTAACGCCCAATTGCATCTGACACTAAAAACAATATACATGCAATGTGGAATCTTATGCTCTCAACAAAGGTAAGATCTACTCTTTACTACAAAGATATTTTAAACATCATAACTGATATAAAGAGACAGGCTTGTTGTTGCAAGGAGATATCATCAGAGTAAACCACAGTGATGGTATACCAATAGCACTGTCTTATTTAGCATTTGTACAACGCTGTTGGATATAGGTGGGAAATTAATTTTGTCATGGGCATTTATTTGTAATCAATTATATCCCTATGAAATGGTTAACATTTTTAGTTCAGCTCATAGATCCAGATTGGCCCTATTAAATAACCTATGTCATTGCTGGCTCTTGCACGGAAATAAGCAGCATTTGAAGGATAGAATGTTTGCAGCTCACTCTGTGGCCAGTGCAGTGGATGGGCTCAGTACTGTGTCAAATAAGAACACACTTTATGAAACTCCATTTGATCATTGTCAGGTTTAGTCCATGGCTGAACAAGGTCAAATGCTGGAGATGAGTACAAGGACTGAAAACCTCAGATTCTTAACCTTCCAAACCTCATTTATAACCTACCGTAGCTTCTCCCTCTTCCCCATCTATTTGTCCATCCAAAGCAAGATTACGACCATAAAGATTTACCTATGCAACTACAACGCACCCACATGTGAAACAACAAGTAAATCTGAGATCTCCTAATTAGGATATATCTTCACATTTCACCTACGTGGATATGATACCTCCACAAGTGAAGATAACAACAAAACGGTGAAACCTTCCAACTGAAAGTTATTTCCAGATTTCCGCATACACGGCAACCAATTATTTATTTTTTGTATCTCATCCAGAGCCCACGGAACAATATCACCCTTCGTAGAAAAGAGTCATAATGAACCATGGGGTCTACGCTTTTTTCTTACCAAACTATATGGACCACTATGATTAAATTAAATGCACACAGTTCAGGCATTAATCTCATTATGTCTGGCATGGATTAGATGAATGCAAGAAAATTAACGCTAAAAAATCAATATTTTCGGTGGTAATAACTTGAGAGTATGCAAGAAACTCTTACCTCCTTTGGTAGGTAATGCTACTATCTGTGAAATATATGTTTCCTTCATCATCGATATCCAAATCATTTGTGAATTTCAACGGTACTCCTTCTGCCTCAGTTACGAGTGATGTAGCCAATCCACCTTCTGGACCGACCTTCATCAAGCCGAGATACGCATCACAAATATACATGTCCCCAGTTTTCTTATCAAAGCGAAGCCCCAGTGGCCGTCCACAAATGTGCTCATTCTTCAAATATGCCAAAGCTGACGCTTGTGGGTTGCACAGCTCTGATCTAAAAACCACATATCAGATAATTTCAGTGGTAAACACCAACTAAAATAGTGTATGATAACCAAATTATAGGTCTTATCAATATGTACACAATTTAACAAATTTTATCAGCTAAACAGTAAAAGGTAAGCAGAAATTTTCAATTATAAAAAGTCACCTGTTTGGTGAAGTATAAGCAAAATCGGTCCAAGACTCGCCATTCCAGAAAACGATTCTGCCATCAGCAAGTCCTGTATATGGACCGCGACCAAGTGGATCAAAAGCAATACTTTCAGGTCCTTGTACCTGATTCAGAAACTTAATTTCTGATTTCTGCAACAAATTCTTACTATCTCTCTCTGTTGGTAACTCTGACCATGGATACATTTCAACTTTATGAGCAACAAAATTTGGGAATTCAGCAATTGAACTATGTTTAAAAGGATCAGTTGCGCAGTAAACAGCTAATAATAGAAACAAGAGAGCAAAGATTTTGGCTAATAATGCCATCGCTGACAAAAGAGGGAAAAGGAGAGTTAGGGTTTCCGGAATGAGGAAATTTGGTTTTAGAAAGTTTTTTTGATTTTTCTGGTTTTGGTGATGGTTATATGTTTAAAGTTCTGGTGGTTGTCGATTTATGGTCCTCCTTTTTGTCACCTTTCAACTACCTCATGAACAAGTCAATAATATGGTCCTACTACACTTAATGGCGGATTGGAGCGATTGAAAAACATGCATCATGAAGACCGATTAATTAACAAATGATGATATTACTATTCATGCTTAGAGTTTATATCCTCATTACATGGTTTCCAAAATTAGATCAGTGCCTGAGATTGAGCATACTTTGTTTTTTTGCTGACTCGGGTCTGGATCTGATTCGGTCCGAGTCAGATGTTAGGCCGTCTGTTTTCTTTGTTGAGTTAGATGTGACTCGCTATCTGAATCTGACCTAACCCCTGATTCGGACCCGTTTGAATCAGGTAATAAAATATCTGTAATTTATGGGAAGATATTTTTGAGTCAGATACAGATGAGTCTGGTGATTTCAGTCAGATTCAGATGAGTCAGATCCAGACGAATCAGGTGAGTCAGGAAAAAACACTTTAACACCATGTTTGTTTACTCCTGACTCATCTGAGTCGTGCGAATACGAGAGGCGAGACATGTGGATCTGAGTGAAATCACCTGACTCATCTGGATCTGACTCGATATGTATGTTTTGAGTCAGATCTGACTCATCTGACTCAAAAAACGTGAGTCAGTAGTTTGGTCCCATGAGTCAGTGATATTTTGTTGCATACTGGTCTTCGCAAGAGTCGGGGATTATGTCGAGTCGATTGTGTGGTTGGTCGAGTCAAATCGACTCAAAATGCATCAAAACAAATCTGCTCAATCAAGGGCTGATTCTCGGCCGAATCGGGGGTTGACTCGGATCCGGATGCTTTGATGTCGAGTCAGTTGCAAACAAATAAGGTCTAACTCTCCAATCATATGGCATATACTGTTATCTTGTACATACTATCTTCATTTTTTTGTTTTTTTATGCAAGATGCTCTTCTTCCATTTAATTGAAAGAGAACTCTTGTAGCTAGATTGGCACACTTTGCAAGACAAATTACGAGGGAGTTAGACTGGATTGTGTGGTTGGTTTATTAAACAGCAACGTACGAATTTTTACATTCTAATTATAACTCAACCACTATAGGAAACAACAGATGCAACTACCACGTACGATCTTACCTAAAAAATGGGTGTTCCCGAGCAACGTGATGTGGCATCATGAAATCCAGATCCAGTGATATAATCCCAAACATACCATCCCATACCGGTGGGCTAGGAGTTTATAAAACACACATGATATGATCCTAATGTTATGGCTATGGCTATGGCTATCATGGTTAGTGCCTTTAAGGGTAAGTGCTACCCCATACTGTTTATCTTGATACAGTGGAGAACGAACTTCGTATGGAGAAGTAGTGAAATACCTGCTTCGTGGTATAAAGAAAAAAACGCGGCGACATAAAAATCACCCGAATAGCTTATGCGGGAAATTTTATAAGCTAGATGAGCGATTGAGGTTCCATCTGGGTTTAGGCCGAGTCTAGTGGATTAATTGTGTGCGATGATAACGACCCAAAATCGTGGTCTAAAATCAAAACATCTGAAATTATCGTTCTCTTTCCTTGAAAGCAGATAAGGTGAGAGGATTTAGAAATAAGAAAAGAGAAACATAACTCATTCCCTTATCTTTTTCACTTTTATAATAAACAAAATTGTTTTTAAAAACAAAAATTCAATACAATATTATAAAAAAACAAGATAAAAACCGTGATCTCACATTTCTTTTTAGAATCTATTATTGGGCTTTAGAAGAGATGGGAATTTGGGGGCTAATGGAGTCATGAAGTAGTAAATTTTGTGACCCCTTATCATATCTATTTTATATGATACCTAATTTGCCCTCGATTTAATTAGTGTTAATAATGATTAACTAAACTAACTATGATTAATGAATGATTAACTAAACTAATAATCCAGACAAAATTTTTTGAAAATCAATTTTTTTTCTTTTGATTTAGAAGAAGGAGAATGATGATTTTTATGGATTTTTTGAAAATTTTTGGATGAAACTGATGAAAAACATCATGAAAATGGTCAGCAAACCCTCGTAAACCTCTCCCAATCATATTTTTGTTGATTCAAATCCTTCAAAATCAGGATCAAAATCTGAGTTTTTCAACAATTACGGCTGGGACATAGTACTCGACCTAGTCGTGAATAGTGTTTACGGTTAGGAATATAAGGATTCCAAGTAGTAAACAACGGTTCTTCTTTGGGAAATGAAGAACTTCTAGTAGTAGCTCTTTCGGGATCACTGTGTCTGCATTACGGTTAGGTTCAAATTACGGCCAGGTTTTCCTAGCATTTTTCCCAGCCGAAGCTCATGTTAATTGTTACGGCTTGGAATATATGGCCGTACTCGAGCCGTGTTTTTTTTTCATATTATCAGAACAAGTTACGACTAGTTTTTTCTAGCCGTAACTAATAATTTCGGCTGGGAAACCCGTAGAAATGTACTACCACGGCTGGAAAAACCTAGCCGAAAGCAGAGCTTTGTTTTTTTTCCTGTGATTATCTTACTTACGACGGCTAGGAAATCCTAACCGTGAACAACTAATTACGGCTGGGAAATAAAATCTTCCCAACCGTATACTTATTCGACGGCTATGAATTCTATTTTTCTACCCGTAATATAAGATTTACGGTTGGGAAAATAAGAACTCCCAATGTGACTTGGAAATTGATTTTTTACTCGAATTTGATCGAATCATATTTCTTAGTCATTCACAAACAAAAATGAATAATGGGTTTCCTTTTATTTTTTTCTTTTTATGATCATTATTTTCATCATGGTGAAATTATGATCATCATCTTCATTGTGATTTATGAATGAGGAGAGAAGGAGGAGGAGATAATAGTTTTAGGTTTTCCTTATGATCATCATAGTAACATCACGATCATCATCTTCATTATGATTTGTGAACAAGAAGAATGAGAAGATAATAATTTTAGTTTTTTTTTATGATTATCATGATGAAACAATGATCATCATCTCCATCACAATTGATGAATGCGAAGAAAAGGACAAGGAGAAGATAATTGATTTAGTTTTTTGTTTAATGAATAGTTTGATTTTGGTTTATTTATGTGTAAGGATAAATTGGACTTTTTGTATGTATTAGGTCCCCTATCAATGGCTTGGTTTCAACTATCATTTTAAGCCCCCAAAAAGTCGGCCCCCTCTGACCCCAATAATAGGATTCTTCTTTTAATAGTGGGGCCCATAAGTGTCCCCCCGCTAATCTCCATTGGGGTCAGAAATTTGCCTGATGTGAGAGAACGGTTTTGGTTACATTTTTGGCGGTAAATTTAGAAGCGCTCTTTTAAAAATGTTAAAATTTACTAAAAGCGGAGTATAATAAAAATATTAAAACTCTTTAAAAAGGAATATAATATATTTTGGGCAATCTTCGCCCCTTCCTATTTTCCCTCCCTCACCACTCGACTAAGACCTCCCTTTTACGTGACGTGGCGCGATTGTAGAAGTACTCCCTTCCTCCTCCACAAGACTCAACCTTAGAAGAAACTCTAAATAGCAGAAATGTCACCCAAACAACAATTTGTTTGTCGTATAGTGGGGACTTACGGCCACCGCTTTACTTGGTTCAACTAGATTGAATGGTTTTTCTCCATCTCTACTTCTATAGTAGGATCAAATTTTGAGTACAACTCATTTTGAATTTGATTATATTTCCGAATTCGCTTTAAGTGGCATTATTCATTGAAAAAATTTCTTTTATTTTTAATAAACTCCTTATTCCATATCATTCGGTACAAGCAACTTTTCTTTTGAGCGAACCTCAATAAGATTAGTTATTCCGGGTAAAGGTACATATATAGTTTAACTCTTCTAAAAAGTATCAAGCCATGTGTGTTCTGATTCATCCTAAGCTAATTCAACTGCCGTTTGGACCAAAATACCCTCTTTTGTTTCTATGTGTACAGACCAAAAAATGAGTTGTTTAGGAAAAGCGAGAAAAAGGCTTGAGCATTTGTCTTTCTTTTTTGTTACTCCCGAGAGACGGCTCTCGCACCCCGCCACCACCACGAATCGAGTAAAAGCAGAAACATAATTTCATGTTTCATTCTTATGTTGAGCATCCTTAATCAAATTCTCCGAGAAAAAAGCCCACATTTCATTCTTATGATTTCTCTTAGTTTTTTCTTCAAAGCACAAATTTTAGAGGATTTGGAAGAGAAATAAAAACGATGAAGGTGATTTGTTTACAGTGCATTTTCTTTTTATCATTCTTTTGTGATAATTTAACAATTCTTCAATTTTGAACTAAGGGTTCAAATTGGGGGTTTACAGTGAGTTAGGCTTATTCCTATGGGTATGCCAAAAAACTGTTTGGCATACCCAGGTGGCATGGCAAACTATTTGTGCCACTTTGAGAAAATCACGAAGCGTCGAGTTTCTAGCGGCGTTATTGACTCTTCGATGTGGCGTTATAATTAATATCGCCAACGTTCGAGTTTCTAACGCCTATAAATACCGCCCTATCTTCTCAACTCTTCTTCACACTTTCCTTCTTCTTTCAAACCGCTGATTTTCTTAAACTTCATTTATAAACTTAAACAATTATCTTTTGTTTTTTCTTAAACAAATATGGAGAAAATAAAAAGAAACAGAAAAGTCAAAGGATCTACTAGTACCCCAGCCAGTGATTAAGTTTTGTTATGGATAAAGATTATGAGTTTGATAATGTTAGACAAGTAGCCGGTAAAGGACTATTTTCTAATCACCTATCTGACCATCCGGAGCGAGTTAATTCGGTAAATCTAAGAGGTGGATGGTCTGAGTTCCGTACAATTTTTCAGTTACTTCCCCCTGTTGTTCAAGAGAGAGTTAGAAGATATCCTTGGCGACATTTATATCATATACAACCTAGAAACCACATGACTCAAGGAGTTCAAGTTATATTAGAACGATGGTGGAAGACTACAAACACGTTTTTTTTTCAAAGACTTTGAATGCGGTAAATCAGTTTTTTTCTAGTAATTTAATTTTTAGATTATGTATTTTGTTTTATAAAAATCAACAAACTCTAATTATGAATAATTATTGTTAATAGGAGTTACACCGATAAATTTGTACATGTTAACGGGAATTCCATGTGCTGGAAACTTACTTCCATTTAACAAACTAAATTGGTTATCAGAAGATAAATTGAAACAAAGACTTCCTTTATACTCAAATGAATTAGAAGGAAATGATACATATAGACAAATAAAAGCACATGGGTTAAAAGTGGGTGGGTTGAAAAGTTTTTGAAGCGTTATCTAGGAAAATGGATGAAAACAGGGAAGGCTGGTAATCAATGTTTGTTCCCCGACCATTATGAGGAGCTCGAACGTCTGTTTGTATTGTGTACACTAGGCCAATGTCTATTTCCAAATGCTAGCTCGGTGGTGTTAATTGGGTTTCTCGAAGCATTGGAAGATTTAGAGCAAGCACCAACATATGATTAGGGGTCTCCGATTTTATCAGAGATTTACATATCCCTGGGTGATTTCTCGACGTGTGTCAAAGATAGTTTTAATGCTTTTTGGGGAGTTCTGAGGTAAGAACCAATATTTTTCACACTATTTGTTTGTTATTTTCACATGGAAAAATTAGTAACTAATAATGTTATTATTTTCAGTATTGGTGGTATACATGGTTCCGTGTTTCGGAACCTTCTCTTAAGAATCATACCAATGTTTTTCCGGTCATACTGAAGTATGATTCCGAGAATTGGCAACGATAACAGATTGAAGATGGTCAACATACTGCTATTGTTCATAAGATTCAGCAGTTGTGTAGAACAAGCCTTAACCTTGTCTCCCAGCCGTATGAAGCAATACCTGAGTTCGAATAAGAACAAGCTCAGAGAATGGTACAGCTAATCCTTACAAGGATGGTGTTATACAACCCTATTTCCGAAAAGGGTGTTTGGTATTATGGTGAAAGACAACTTCTTCAGTTGCAAAGAAGATCAATGATAGCCGTTAACACCTATCCAAGTTCAGAGGTTTTCGAAGACGACTACTTGAAATTGATAAGGGAAGGTCATCATTGGAAAGAAGCTGATGAATTGATCCAAGAGCCAATGGACAGAAATGACTACCTATTTTGGTTTAACATGTAGTAGCAGGAAATCCCACACTACACCCTCACTATATTTTGATTAATTAGTCTATTGAAAGTTGTATAATTGAGAATGTTTATTGATTAATTTCATCAAGTGTTACACAGAAAGTAGAATTACACTTAGAAGTTAGAACACTCTTAAACTTTTCTCTCCTAATGACTTGCCTAACAATTCTCCAAAGATCCCCCCTTTTACAGACTCACTCAACCCTTTATATAGGGTAATACATAGTGGATGACAAGCTAAGCTATCCTTTATTTTCGGGAATGTCTCGCGAAGTGTCGCCGTGTACAACTATTCAATCTCGCGACACTTCTTAACCTCGCCGATCTCACGTCTCCTTTATGTCTCGCCCGTCGTTATTCTTTGCGTCGTTTATTTTAGCTCTCTCGCGATCGCCTCGCGACATCGTTGTTTATTAACTTCGCAAGTCCTGTACGTTGCGATATTATGGTCCTACATCTTGCCTCTTTTTCCTTGAATATTGCTTGAAGAGCGATTTTTAAGGAAAAATCTGTTGTTGTAATAATCTTTGATCTTCGCTGATGAAGGAACGAGCGAAAGAATACTGGACTTGAAAAGTACGTACTTGTTCTCTATTCTTTTGCGAAATTCGAAGCTCCTATGTACAAAGTGTCATTTCTTGCCTCATGTGTTACAGAGAATAATCGGTTCCGCAATCTCTTCTCGCCTATTAGGAAATATGCCATATATTTGAATTCTGCTAAATTTCTTTTCGTCAAGTTTCCTTGGATTTGGGTAATGACCGTTAACACGTGTCTATATTTGCCTCTTTTACCGGCGCATTTAATGTTACCCGGTCGTAATACCTTTTTCCCATCTATTTATAGAAGTGTTCCTTGTGAAGAAATTTCTTTTCCCTTTCATCTTCCTCATCGTCTCGCAAGCTTTCCTCTTCTTCATCGCTCGCAAGTATTTGCCTCGCCGTTTTCCTTCTTCATCTTCTTTCTTCTTCATTTTTATTATCGCTTGTCATTCTCATGGCATCCAGTGTTTGTTAATCTTGCCATATCTAATTTAATCTTGTGGTTAATTGCTTTGAAGTTAGTTTTTCTTGTCGAAATCACACCGGTATGCTTAACTTTATAGTTCTTTTTCTCGCCATTGTTGTTTAGCAAGAACCAACCCAAAACCGATTTACCGTGAAGGACCCTTTTCTTTCTTTGGGCTCGCCATCGTAACCTCTTCGCAACAAGAATCTCCTATACAACCAAAGCCTACTTCGCGAACAAAATCTATAATCAAAAGAAAGCTCGCGAGTGACAAGGTATTTAAGAAACATTTCTTTTTATAAGCAATATATTGTTGCCTCTGTTTCTTACTTGACTTGTTACTGCAGAATGATGGAAATGCCGATAGAACTCCTAAAAGGCTTCGCCGACCCAAGTCTGTTACTCCCAAAGCTGCTCCATTTCCTTCTTTCGCACCTTCTTCTCCTCTCGCGAAATCTTCGCAGATAGTTTCGTGCCTCTTCCTTCGATAACATTATCGGCGACAACACTTTTACGCCTCAACTCCTCATAGACCAAGTTCCTCACAATCGTTCCCCTACAAATGATGCTATACCACCCTCTCGCTATCAATGTTCCTACTATTTCTCCAACCACTTCTCTCCCCGAGACCTCCTCTTCTCATGAGATTCCTTTGACAAAGGATGACTCATTTTTAGTAGAGCAAATTCCTCTAACAAGCAGAAAATTTGGAGGGTATAGATGTGGCCTTTAAGGTTCTTTTCAGATCTTGTGAATGATGCCAAGAAAACTTCGCCGATCCTATCAAATCCAATGTCCTGCGAGATTTTAAGTAAGCACCTTGGTCCCGATAAGGTCTCGCAGCGCCTTTGGTTCAAGAAATTAGTAAGTCAAGAATGATCTCCAGGTCATGACCGTGAAGTGCAATCAAAAATTTCACAACATCTCGCTGGATTGTGATGACCTTCGCAAGAAGAATGAAGAATTAAAAGGTATAACCTCGCCGCTCTCTTTTTTTTTTTTTTTTTTTTTTTTTTTTTTTTTTTTTTTTTGCAACTCAAACTCTCTGTTCATTCTCCAAGCATTAAACCGTAAACGAATAATGGAGATATATCGATGGAGTCCATTGTTGAAGAAGTTCGAGTTGAGAGAGATGGTTGGATGGAACAATATAATCTCTTAGATAATCTTCACACTTATGCAAAATGATCAAATAAATAACTTGTCAAAAGAAAATTTAAATTTATCGCATAAGCAAGACTTGTTAAGTAATGATTTATCTCGCCTCTCTTATGCTTTGACTAAATCTGATTTGGAGTTGCAAACTTTATCGATGAGAATCGAACTTTCGCAAGAGAAACGTTCTTTGTTGAATAAGGTGGCGAACTATTCGCAGCAGATGATGCTTGTCTAAAATTATGTGAAGAACAAGAGCAAGCCAATCATTCTTTGAAAAACCAACTCGGAAGTAATTATCACGAGAGAGATAAACTTATTCGTGGTAGAATAACTTTGAGTGTAAAAGCGAAGCAATTCCAAGAACAATGTGTCAATTTAGAAAAATCCAACTCTATTCGCGAACGAAAATTCCATACTTGTTTCCAATGAAAAGAATTTGCGTTTCGATTGAAAGGTTTAGTGGGAGATTCATTTGATGATGTCATGGACCGCCCGGGGAATAATTTCGCAGCCTTTAATTCAACATCTTTCTTCTCAAAAGGAAGGTAGTCAATTTATTTGACTATCTTAATTCATATGTTTATTCCATGAATGCTTTACTACCCCGAAAATGTCGATAATGTTCGATAAGAATTTTCTCTCGATCTTGTGTATTTGTTATGCAGATTCTCGAGAGAAAGCTTCGCTCCACTATTTCTACCCTCGTGTCCGATTATTCCAAAATTCGCAAGGAAAATGGACTACTCACTTCGCATCTTGCTCTGTTCTCGTGACCGTGCAGAGCGAAGACTTGATTATATGTCTCATTGTAAGGACATTGATAGTAAGAATCGTCAAAAGGCATTACTACGCCAGCCTCTAAAGGCGGAAGTTCTTGTGAATAACATTTTGCTTTCAAGTCTCTTGATCCTATTCACGCGCTCCTTTGGAAATAAGTGATGATGAAGTTCCCGATGCTCCAGATAGTGATTATGACTATGAAAGCGGCGAAGACGCCGCTAATATTGAAGTTATCAACAAAGATCCGATCGAAAAGCTTTTCGATGAGAATCCACCAATTGGCGAGAATAAAGATGCCGAAAATATCTCGTAAGAACGTCCATTGATCGCGAAGGTGAAGTCGAGAAAGTAATTGGTGAAGACGATAAAATTGATGTAGAGAATTAACTGTTTGATAACTCTTGCTACAACTGTCTGTTTGTTTTGAGAGATTAAATCCCTTGTTGGAGAATCCTCTTATTTTCTTCTTCTTATTTATAACTATAATCTCGCAAGCTTATTCGCTTACATTTTGATGAAATTATTTTTACTTAATCATCATCATCTTTTCATTGTATTCTTCGCTGATGTCGAATTTTGTATTGCGACAAGGTCGCAGGCATCTCCATGAGGGAAGAAACCTACTTTTCTCGTTTTATCATTTTGGTATTCTTTATTTTATCTCTTCTTGTGGCGACAAGATCGCAGACCGCCTTTACATTTTCATGCAATGGCTCATTGATCTTGCCTTATCAATTTTGTGTGGTCTTCCGAGTTAGACCTCCCTAATTAGAGGTCTTCCTCGCCACCTTTTATGGCGACAAAATCGCAGGACGTCCGTACACTTGCATGTAAAGACCCATTGATCTTGTCTTATCATTTTTCAAGTATTTTTGCCTCTCAGCAGATGTTTTAGTTGCGATAATATGACAGGCCTAGATATCCTTGCGAACATAAAGTCCCATGACATTGCTGCTGCCGTGCGACGAAATCGCAGACGTCCGTACACTTTCGTGTAAAGACCCATTGATCTCGCCTTACCCTCGCGTTAGTATTATTGCCTCTCGCAGATCATTGCACAAATATGACAAGCCTAAGTCTCCTTGCGAAAACAAAGCCTCATGACATTTTCTCTGCTTTGACACTCCCTAATGGAGAGCGTCGCCTTATCATCTCCCGGTTGCCCCTTCAAGGAGGCGAAACATCGGCCATACAAGACTAGCTCCTCCCATCCGGTCTTAACAACAACCAAGTTGTTTTCGCAGCCTCTTATCCCTTATACCTATATGGTTTATGGTTACGAGACCGCACCCTAAGTGGAGTTTTTTCGGGCGAGTGCAAAGACATGCCAAGACTTGCCAAGAATGGCAGTGGTAGGTTCATCCATCCCGGCACTCGGCTCAACCGTGTACCTCGGCGCCTTGTGCATCCACCGACTCCTTGGAAGAGACCCTCGGTCGCCCAACCAGGGTATAACCTACATATATAGTTGGGAATCCAAGGTATCTCCCCGGATAGGCTTTCATGGGCCCCAAATTTGCATGACTCAGTGTTTCAGGAGCGGTGTAACCTTCCACCCGAGCCATGTTAAGAGATACCCCTTATATGACGCACTTTAGGTCTTACATTTGCCTCTTACGAAATATAATTCGCGAACTAGGGTGTACGCCATAAAGGTTCGTCCCATTCATTCATTCTTTTTAGGCAATCATTCTTCATCATTTGCTATTTTGTTCATGTAGATATTCGCCGATTCATTCATTTAATCATTCCTTATCTCTTGTTGTTTTGTTAAGCTATTCATGACTTTTCTCGTTATTCTTATCGCGATCTCTTCGCGGATTCTCCCCGCATTTTATTGAATGTCGCAAATATCTCGCGAAGAAGTACTTCATCTTAATTCATTTTGTCATCTTTCGTTATCACGGATAATATTTCTTTAGATATAACCTATTCCATGGTCTATCCAATTTTTGCCCCACATCTCTTCCTCCTTCGGGTCCATCAATCTATATGCCCCCGTACCGACTACCTCTTTGATGATATAAGGTCCATCCCATTTTCTTGCCAGCCTTGCCTCCGTTTTGCGTTGATATATTGGTGTTTCTCGCAACACCAAGTCGCCCGGTTGGAACTCACGTATTTTTACACGCTTATTATATTCTCTAGCTAGTCTTCGCCGATAATTCTCCATGTGTCGCAAGGCTTTTTCTCGTTTTTCTTCCAATTCATCCAACTTGATTAGAATATTGCTCGCGCTAAGATTTTTCTCCTGCACCTCTTTTTTGGTTGTCGGAATCACGACCTCTCGTTGGGAGTACCGCTTCAACTCCATAAGTTAGGCAAAAAGGGGACATTCCCGTGGCTTCTCTTCTAGTTGTATTATAGGCCCATACCGCATTGGGTACTTGTTCGCACCATCCTTTGTTGTGTCCTTCCAATTTTTTCTTCAATATATCGGCAATTGTTTTGTTTGTTGCCTCCGCTTGGCCAATAGCTTGTGGATATAATGGAGTTGATTTTCCACATCTTATCTCGAAATGCATTGAGCAAAGAACTCTATATTTTGCCCTTCAAATCGCTTCCCATTATCGATACCAATTGCGCAGGATCCCAAATCGCATATGATATTTTCGAATATGAAAGTAAAAACATCCTTATCACGAATGTGCTGGACCGCTTTCACCTCTCGCCCATTTTGTGAAATAATCCGTTGCGACAATTAGATATCTCCTTTGTCCAGCTTCCCGGTAAAAATGGTCCCACAATATCTAAACCCCATTTTCCAAAAGGCCACACACTTTTTGAAGAATTTAACCGTGCTCCCGGTGCATGTATCTTCTTCCCGTGTCTTTGACAATCTTCGCAGCTGCCCGGCTATTGCTCTCGCGTCCTCATGCATATATGGCCAATAATATCCTTGCATCTTTGCTTTATATGCCAAAGATCTTCCGCCGCTATGATTTCCTAAGATCTCCACTATGCAAAGCATCTTCAATATGGTTTCTCCTTCTTTCCTTGTTAGGCATCGAAGCGAAGGTCCATCAAAAGAACGCCGATAAAGCACGCCATCTCGCAATTCATAATTTGTTGCTCGGCTCTTTAACTTGTGTGCTTCCAATCTATTTCTTGGTACCTCGCCTTTCATTAAGTACGCGTGAAGTTCTACTCTCCAATCTTCCTCGCAACCTTGCATCTCATTTACCACCATCATTATATCTCGCTTCTTGTTCCTCTTCTTTATTAACCGATGGCGCCGTAGCGTCCTCGTATTTTGATATTCCTCGCAGCTTGGGTCTGTCATCATACTTGATATAAAGGCAAAAGCGCTCATGAGTCTCGTTATCTCTTCTTGATATGTGCCTCCATTTTATTTTCAGATTCAGGCCGACAACGCTTCTACAAGCTTCCCGTATTTCGTAGGGATGGATCATTTGTAGCATACTTTTCTCGTTATCCGACGAATTGCCAATTGCGAGTCGACGGTAATTCTCACACTCTCCAGTTTCATTTCTATTGCAAATCGTAAAGCATGTATTATGGCTTCGTATTCCGTTTCATTATTGGTAGACTCAAATTCCAATCTAAAAGCAAAAGCTAACTTATTGCCTTCTGGCGAAATCATAACAATTCCCACTCCTTTACCTTCTCCATTTGATGATCCATCCACTAATATTTCCCACCGGTTTGGTTCAGTTAACAAATCTTTTGGATCTCCATGTTCTTCCTCTACATCCATCATTTCATCCACCGCTTCATCCTCCTCTAAAGGAAATTTCGCGTAAAAGTCTCATGCGACGACCGTGACTTGGTTGAAGATAATATTTCATATTTGAGTTTGCAATGACTTATTTGAGCATTCCATCTTTCGACTCTTCCCGATCTTTTTGAATTTTTCATTACCGACTCGATTGGTACCTTTGTTACTACTCTAACAAAGATGTGCCCGAAAATATATGCGAAGTTTAAATGACGATAGACTAACGCTAGGATTAGTTTTTCAATTTTTGAATAATTTCTTTCTCGCGGCATTAAAAGTTTTACCGATATAATAGATTGGTTTTTCCACTCCCGCGTCCGTTCGCAATAAACCGCACTTAAGGCGTGCGAAGTAGTCGCCAGATATATTAATAACTCTTCCCTGTGTTCTCGCTTTCGCATAATGGATACATCCATTAAATGTTCCTTAATTCCTTGTAAAGCCTTTTCACATTCGTCCGTCCATTCGAATTTCGATCCCTTTTTTAGAACACGAAAAATGTTTACATTTATCGACGATCGCGAGATGAACCTTCCTAGTGATGCTAACAATCCATTTAGCTTTTGAACGTCTTTTACTGTCGCAAGCGCGGCATGTCGCGAATCGCTTTTATTTTCTCCGGTCAACGTATTCCTTCCTTTGACACAATGTAACCCAAGAACTTCCCCCGACGCAACTCCAAAGGTACATTTTTTCGGGTTGACTTTGATGTTGAAACGCCTCATTTGCTCAAAAATTTCTTTCAAGTCTCGCACGTGATCTTCTCGCCTTCTTACTTTTTACTAGCATGTCATCTACATAGACTTCCAGTTGTTTTATGTATCCATTCTCGCGAATACCTCTTCTACCATCCTTTGATACGTCGCCTCCAAAGATTTCGCAAACCGAACGGCATTTTAGTATAGCAATATAATCCTCTTGGAGCGAAGAAAGCAAAGATGCTCTTGATCCTCTTCGGCGAGTGGGATCTGATTGTAACCTTTGTATCCATCCAAATGAGGATACCCTTTCATTCCCCGCCGCCGATTCGACTAGCTGGGAATATCCTGCAATGGAAAACTGTCTTTCGGGCAGTGCTTTATTTAAATCGTTGAAATCAATGCAAATCCTTATTCCTTTGTTCTTCTTTGGAACTATAACCATGTTCGCTATCCATTCGGGATATTTTGCTTGTCTAATGATTCCTGCGTCCAACATCTTTTGCAACTCTTCTTCTATCTGAGGGTGATATGCTGTTGCTATCTTTCTAATTCTTTGTTTGAATGGCTTCACATTTTTATCAATTTCCAACTTGTGACAAGCTACCGATGGATCTATACCTGCATTTCATCCATATCCCACGCGAAGATATCTTTATAATCTCGCAATGCACTCAACAGCTTCTTTCTTCTTCCTCCGCTCCCATGTTAGTTCCAATCTTTAGTATCTTGGGTTCTTCCTTAGTTCCAATATTCACTTTAGTTTGCTCGCCGCGACGTAATCGGCCTTCGGTTCTCCCATGGGGGTTGGTCCTTTCTGCCCATCGGAATCATTTTCTTCTCCCGAGATCTCGCTAGGTATTCCTTTTCCTTCCTTCGCTTTGATCATGTAAACTCGAACTCTTCTTCTTTCTTAGCCGCCTCGCCATCTTTTTGCGGTGCTTAGATATATTCTTTTGTTTGTTTATTTGTTCTCGCAACATTTTACTTCCTTTTGATAATATATTCTTCCTTTAGCAAAGATCCCCTTTGATCTCGCCTATTCCAGCTTGGTGTTGGAAACTTGATACATTGATGAAGCGCCGACGCCACAGCCTTTTATTGCATGTACCCATGATCTTCCTAGTAACAAGTTATACGGTGATTCCATATCTACTATACTCAATGTCACCTGAGTTTCGATTCCTCCTAATGGAATACGTATTTTTATCTCTCCTCTAACCTTGGTTATGGATTTACCAAAACCTTGAATATTGTACGCCGCGAAAGTCATATCCTCGTCTTCATATCCCATCTTTTTGTAAGTGTGATAGAACATTATATTCACCAGACTCCCTGTATCAATTAAAACTCCATTTACCACCCATGTTTTCGCTGTGTTCTCCAATTCTTCTTTCTCCTTATACGCGTTAATTGCGATCACTAATGGAGATGGGTGATCCAAATTTTCTTTGGATATCTCTCCCGCCGTGAATGTTATCTCTTGTTTTTCCCAATCTTTCAAAGGTGATATCATTTCTCTGTCTGTAACCTTCTTTCCTTCAAAATCCCTTTTGTGTATTCTTCCTCTGATATTTTCATGAAATTTACTAATCATTACTCCTGTATCTGCGCCACATGCCATATCTTTTTCCCCTGCTTCATCCGATCTAAGAGTTTCCTTTCTCATTTTCTTGATCTAAACAGCTTTAATTGCGATTTTCTTTCTTGAACCAACAAGATTAGGTCCCTGTTTCTAGCGCATATGTAGTAGCAGGAAATCCCACACTACACCCCTCACTATATTTTGATTAATTAGTCTATTGAAAGTTGTATAATTGAGAATGTTTATTGATTAATTTCATCAAGTGTTACACAGGAAAGTAGAATTACACTTAGAAGTTAGAACACTCTTAAACTTTCTCTCCTAATGACTTGCCTAACAATTCTCCAAAGATCCCCCCTTTTACAGACTCACTCAACCCTTTATATAGGGTAATACATAGTGGATGACAGCTAAGCTATCCTTTATTTTCGGGAATGTCTCGCGAAGTGTCGCCAGTGTACAACTATTCAATCTCGCGACACTTCTTAACCTCGCCGATCTCACGTCTCCTTTATGTCTCGCCTGTCGTTATTCTTTGCGCGGCGTTTATTTTAGCTCTCGCGATCGCCTCGCGACATCGTTGTTTATTAACTTCGCAAGTCCCGTACGTTGCGATATTATGGTCCTACACCCAAATTGCCTCCCACCCCCAATTGCCTCAAGCTCATCAGCATTTCAACCATTGCAACAAACTCCTCAAGAATATCAACAACACGTATTTCAAGATTTGTATCGTGTTCCCATGTGCCCTGAACCCATTACTTATCAAGGTTATGGTGATTCTGATGAGACTCAATTACCAAGTGAGTCTCAAACCGACTCACTAACTGATATGTTGAACAACACTCTTGATCCAGAAAATGCGGGCAATTGGATCTTTGGTCAGGGAGGAAATGGACAAGGTAATGAGTAGTTAAAATGTAAACAATTTAATTATGGAAGCAATTTAGTTTAAATGAATCTTTTTTTTTAATTAATGAAAACTATCTTTTAGATTAATATTCAAATAGAAACTAGTTTTACATTTCATTAAAAATTAACCTTGATTGCATAACATAATACTTAACATTTGAATCCATGCACATGAACATTGTAGAGTTCATTACATTCGTCGTGACTAAACCATCTTCCGTTGTCTTCGGCGTTTGGTACGAGCTCTAATTTTTAGTTCTTCATTTCACAACCAAGGATTATCCCCTTTTATCAACCACATAATTTGTTGATTGATGAAACAATAACGATTTTGAAGACACTCGTTTGTTCTTCTTGAATTTACGTGACTTAACGGAGTAAGACTTTGAAAGACAGTGTCCCATAAGTTAAAAGTCTCTAAATTGAAATCTATATCGCTTGCAACTGAAACCCAACATCAAATTAGAGAAACATCTTCCTCTGGAGTAAAATCCACTTCGGTTATGCGAGCACTAGGCATGTTGAAATGAATTTGAAGTTGGGTTGGTATGAGTTAAATTAGGTATTTATAGGGGAAATTGGTAGTCGTTGGATGAAGATCTGATAAGCGATGATCATACCTGCGAGCGATAGCTTGACTATCGCTCGCGCGCTTTAAATACCATCGAAGCGTTATTATGACCATCGAGTGATGGACATGATGTAGTTTTATGTTGTTGTAGAAAGTGGTAGTAAAAGATGTCGTTCACTCAGGACTTGTGAAGATTCGTTTTAGACTCAAACTCAATAGAAAACTTACGAAGTTGTTATCAAGATTATAAAAAGCACCGAGAATCAGGATTCCACCATTGACCAATTAAGTGATTCAATCTAATCAATATTCATGCAATTCTTTGCGTTTGAAGTGATTCTAATTTATTTCCTCTAGTAGATTTTCGAAGTAACAATTGTATACATCAAGCATGAAACATCAAAAGTCTTAAACTAAGCATGCTCCATCAAAACGAATCACAATCATTCAATAAAAATCAATTTTCCAATATTAGTTCCATGCAAATAATCATAAAAGAAATTGCAAAAAAATAATTAAAATAGAAATATACCACTTTTCATGGAACAATGGCTTCCTCCGTCGCCTCGGCAAAGGGTTTAGCTCCTCATGTTATTCACGTGCTCAAAATAGGTGTTCATAACTCAAAAATGTGAAAAACAAGAGAAAACTAATAAAGCGGCGAGTTTTGTGAGATATATTTATTTGAGAACTCACTTATTCAGAGAAACTGTTACAAAACTGTTGCGAACCCATATAATTGTTGGGAAAATTGTTACAAAGGGAATGAATTTGAATGAATAGGTGACGCTTTCTGCGACCTTCTTTTAGTGCTGTTCTCTGTTCTTATTCTTCCTCTTCCCTGCTGATGATAAATCGAGCTCTGCAACTCCTCTGCACCTCTCTAATAGTCTCCCAAGGTCTCGACCCCCTCTGTGCGACCTCCCACAACTCCTTTGATACCAACAGCAAGCCCCAAGACTCGACCGAATCTCGTTTTCTTGCCTCCCAAGTCTCGGGCTTTCCTTCCTTTTTATATCTCTTCTTTCCGTTGCAATGTGAGTCCGAATTATTGAAAACTCTTTCCCAATATAGATTAAGTCCATTAGAGAAGATATTCTACCGTATTCACCACAAAACTTCCAAATATGTATGCCCGAGAAAGTCTAGTCCCTGTTTCAAAGAAAAAACCGTGTATACTCCCTGTTTTATCGAATCTCCAACACGTATCCATCCTGTTTTATCTCCAAAAGTCATCCCCAATCCAAACCTATTTAGCATTAACGAATCCATCCCGAGGTAATTCAGTGATTGAGTCTCTCTGGAACACGAGTAAAAATCGAACCCAAATTTGATACTCGCTGCACAAATATCTCCCGCCAATTTTCAATATTCAAAAGGTAGGGGATGACCTCCCCTTATCCATTCTCGGGGTGCGAATAGCAGATGCTATGGAAATGGGTTGCCCCTTAGTAATTGAGGTACCCCTTATCCAAAATGGGGGTCCGTATAGTAATTTTCTCCCACGAGCAAAAAAACCACTTTTCGAGCCAATTTCGCCGCAAAAGCTTATTTCTCCAAAAACACCTACAAAGACATAAAATACCAAAATAAGCACAAAATCGAGTACTAACATTATAGAGAATTGAGACTAATATAGACACATAAATGCGTCTATCAAATACCCCCAAACTTATTATTTGCTAGTCCCGAGCAAATCAAATCTACAAAATAAAATCCTAACTCACTGTCGCAGGCATCGTCGATTGCATTTAGCGTATGCAATAAGCCTTTAAACCCCTAGGTGGCCCAAGTGGCCGAGTTATAGTCTCGGGAGGGTTTACAAGAGATATACCCACAAAATCTTTACACTCCAGACCTTAGCTATTTACGCAGAACCTTGGAAGGCACTAAAGAATCTCCTTGGTTGGCGTACTTATTGACTACAGGAAGAAGTACCCTGATGCGAAATTCCAATTGTTGTACACGAGTTTGCACTCTAGCATACTAAAATTCATATATAAGTCACAGAGCTCTACTCAGATAGTTTCTGGACATCATAACCGGAGTCAACCAATCACATGGATAGATAATGAGATGGATATAGAGAAAAACATAGATGGTTTTGATGTTGACTAAGGTGAACGGTGTTTCTCATATCTGTCTGAAGGCCACTGCCAAAATGAACCTATCCTAATGGGTGAGATACTAGTTCGACTAATATCAACACACCGGCATATACAAGGGAACCAGTGGTTGATAATCCTAACTCTAGGTCAACACAACTGGCATATACAAGGGTACCAGTGGCCGACTTTATTGAATTTATTCCGGTTGGTCTAATGGTCCGGTCTCAATTTCTCTTCTCTTTTTTTTTTTTTTTTTTTTTGTGTATATCAATCACTCTATTTCACCCTAGCAGTGGTAACAACTTGAATCGTGAGCCCCACCTAATCACTTAGACAAACATATTTTGAAGAAAACACACAAAAAAAAAAATAGAAGTGAAAAGGATTCAACGAGATATGGCGAAACTACCATGTTTTTCTTTAATTCTAACACCTGAGCTCTGTGCTTTTATGAATAGACTCTTTAGATGTTTCCATCTAATCAGATTGGTTCCTTAACTCCTACAACCAAAATGCTTCCATCCACTTAGATTGGTTAGTGCCATCCTTAATAAGCATAAATTTCTAGGCTCTGGAGTTTATTTATTGCAACTAAAAGTTTCTCCCATACCCCCAAACTTAAATCTAACATTTTCCTCAATGTTCTAAAGATAAAATTAAAAGCATGAACAAGGAGAAACTGTTACCATTTAAAGCAAAAGAGATAAGGAAAGATATTACCGTGTCGCATGAATATTGGGTTACCTCCCAAGAAGTGCTAAGTTTAAAGTCTTCAGCCAGACATTACGTACCCATAAAATGGCTAATTACCCTTTCAAATCGTATATCAATAGTCGAAACAATTGTGGATCATCAAAATCAATTAAAACTGCCACAATTATGAGACAACTGCACCAAATCAGAAAAATGAACAGACAGAGCACATCCTCATCCAAGGTTTCCTGCAAGACAACTGGGTTTTTCTGTGATGCCCACTTGGGCTTCATATGAGTGTCTTGATAAACGGATTTACCCAATAACGAGTCTCAAATAGCTGGATTTCCCCCTGGATAGTATCAGGAGGATCGGGTTGTGGAGTCGGAAGAGACTCGGGTAATACCTCAGACACACTAGGCTCGAGTCCCAAGTTAGGGACTTCAAATAGGGATACTTGACGATTACTACCCCCAAACTTAGAATTTTCGGTGTCTCTAGATAGACTAGTCACAATATTCCTAATTTCTAGACCATTAGATTCCTGAAAAAGGTCAATTGCTTTCTCTAATTTATAATCGGGTGGTTCATCCTCTAAATGCATCTGAGGCACACAAACTGTAGGACTTATATGTTTCATATCCTCTACGGGCAACCCTAAAGTTTCCTTATTGTCTTGAAGTACGGTCACTGGCCTACTCTCATGATCACTATCCAAATCGGAAGCTATAGGCAAAATCTCAGATGGTCCTAAAAATGCATAATTAGGGTCCAACTTAGGAGGATCTCTAGGCTCTTCGAAACAAGGGCTTAAGGTAGATTCGGTAGCTAGTAATGGTTCGAACCTAGCTTTCTATTTATCGGTATCTAACATAGGAATAGAATCCAACAGGGCATTTACTTGTTCAATGTTGCTATCATCGTCAAAATCCATGCTAAAATGGGCTAGACAACTCTCTAATGGATCTTCCGATAAGGTGTTTGGTAATGACTCCTGAACTAAGGTTCCTATCATGTTCACCTCTTCAATGCATGTGTCATCTAGCTCAGAATGTAGCTTATTGACATTAAAAATATTCAACTCAATAGTCATATTACCAAAAGATAGATTCATAATACCATTTCGACAGTTAATGATCGCATTAGACGTAGCTAACAATGGGCGACCTAAATCACAGGTATCTGGCTCTCTGGGTCAGGGACAGGTTGGGTATCTAAGACCACGAAATCCACAGGATAAATAAACTTGTCGACCTCAATAAGAACATCTTCTATCACACCACGAGGAATTTTAACAGACCTATCGCCTAATTTGCAGTGTTATCTTGGTAGGTTTCAATTCACCAAGTCCTAATTTGTAAGTACACATGGTACGGCAGTAAGTTCACACTAGCTCTAAGTCAAGTAAAGCTTTATCTACCCGATGTTTTCCTATCGTGCAAGCAATGGTAGGGCGCCGGGTCTTTATATTTAGGAGTTGTGTTGTTCGAATGATCGAACTTACATGACTAGCTAAAAAGGCTTTTTTAGGGACACTAAGCTTGCGCTTTCGCGTACACATATCCTTAAGGAATTTGGCATAAGCTAGGAAGTTGCCTAATTGCTTCTAGTAACGGAAGGTTTATGGTAACTTTCTTAAAAACCTCCATTATATCATTAAAGTTGGATTCATTCTTTGTTGGTACTAATAGCTGCGAAAATGGGGCTCTAGGCATAAAATAGGTCCTCTCAGGAACCGAATCGGCATCATCAGAGATTTTATCAGTCCCTCGCCTATGGATGGTCTGAGGGTGAACTACAGTATGCTCACTATCGGGCATGGTTACACGATTGTCTACTACTCTGCCACTCCTAAGGGTTCTAACTGAATTCAACTGATGTGATGGTTTTTCGCCTACTTCATGAACTCCTCTAGGGTTTGTTTGTGTTTGACTAGGGAACTGATGAGTGCCAAATATTGCATATTTATACACCTTTTTATTGGCATTTTACTCATCTTTTGTGCTCAAGAATCAGATATTATCCCAGATTCTGTATTTTCTTTGTTTTCAAGAATAAATATTTGTACTAATTAACTTTGTGTTTTTAGGTAATAAATAAAGCTCAGAGAAACTGAGGAGCCCAAAGAGCGAAGAAGTGGAGTCGAGCATCTATGGAGCGTAAAGCCAAAGCCCGCGCAACAGTTGCAACCCAACAAGTAGCAACTCATCTACAAGACATGGGCTTGAGCTAGACCCGACCCGCGACCCGGATCCGAGCCCGTCCACTCCCGGTAGTTGAGATTTCACTCATTCGCATCCTACGCTCGCTGCTTCCACACGCATCGAAGTTTGCTGCTCCCGCTCAACACAGAGATCACGCCAAAACCGCCTATCACCCTTGGCCGTTCAGATCTCCATCGCCTCCATCCTACGCTCGCCGAGGCCTTCCCATCATCCTTATTGTCCCCGCTTCACATCGAAGCACCCTATACCTATACCACTCGAGTGACCCTCATTTCTCCCTCACCTTTCTCTTTCTTCACCTGCTACCTCCATCAGAGAAAACCCTATCGCCCTCACCTCCACCTCCTTCTTCCATGCCTTTTTACAGAGTCATCACCACTCCATCCCCTAGCTACGCTATCACCAACAACCCCTCTAGCTTCTTATCCGCCACCCTTGCTTCATTTCTCTCTTATATAGCTTCTTTTTTAACCTAGAAGCTAGGTTTGAGATGAGTGAAGCTAGGGTTTTCATCAACCACCCCTTGCATGCTCGATTCAGGTCAGAGACGCGTCATGGGAGCGAGTAGCAGGTTTGGGTACTCGTGTAAAGGCTTATTGAGTGTTTGTTTCATATAAAAGAGAGATTTGAGAGGAAAGAGAGAGTCAGTTTTTAGTTTTCAGTTTTAGGGTTCATGTTAGTTTGCAATTTGAATCAACTCTGTTTCTTAATGTTTATCATGAGCTAAATTTACTTGCTAGGATTTACATGAAGCCTTAATTCTAGTTCTGTTGTTCAACTATGTTGTGATTGTTCTTGAATGCTTAATTCTTAAGATAATTTCAATCATTGCACTTCAATACTTTGCTTTCACATTGAATATCATGTATTCATTGTAGCTAGGATTAAACTGTATTGATTGTGCTCACTCATGCTTAATAGATAGTCGCCAAACTCTTGACTAATTGTGCTTAACTTAGACAATTAGTGCTCTGGCTTGGTACTTTAGTTGTTGATTAAATTATTACATTGGTGAAACCCTTAGATAAGTGAAGCTTGACACACTTTACCTATCCTTAGAAAAGAACATTCAAGCTAGTTGAATAGCATAACTTGAACCAGTGGTGGATTGATAATCCTAGTACCACTCAATCAGCATCTTATACTTTACTTTGTTCTTTAACATTTCAGTTCATAGTCACCAACTTCAAATCAGTCGTAAAGACTTTAAACATAAAGCTTATATCTCTGTCACAAACCCTGAAAACACTTGAGTTAACCTTAGAATAACTTAGCATACTCTAGTTCCCTGTGGAAAGACCTGTGCTTGCCACTGCCTCCATTGGCTCTGTGCACTTGCAGATTAGAACATAGGAAAAGCATATTTCTTTTGCTATCAAGTTTTTGGCGCCGCTGCCGGGGAACTGGTAGCGTGCTACTTGTTCTTTAGAGCTTAACTTCATTGTTTTCAACCCTTCCCTGTATATAACCTTGCTATCATTGCCATCACTGTTCTCTAGCTCTGCCATAATCTTCTGATCTGTTGCTTGGATTGTGTGACCCTGTGAACTGAAATTCTTCTCTTGAGTCACAGGTACAAGTGGAGCAAACTCAAGATAAGCAAAGGAACAACACACTGTGGAGTGCCTACAACCCAGTATTGCACTGGTGGTATTGATCTCTTAACCCTACCCTGTGTGTATGCATGATTTAGTACTAGAATTTGTAAGCCCTGTGAGCATGTTCAGCATTTGTGTGTGTCACTCAGTCAATTGTATGCACTTGCCTTGCTGAGCCCTGTACACCTGAGCTGAGCTGCAAGCCCCTGAAGCTGCAAATGTGAGCCATTGAGCAATTTGTGCATGCTCTGAATCTGCGAAACCCTGTTAGCTGAGTACGGCTATTGCCCTGTCGACTTGCTAAACTGTCAGCCCTGGCCCCTGATTGCATGATAAGATTCTTGCTAGGCAATGCTTTGACCTGAAATCTGTGTGACCCTGCTGCTGAGTATTCTACTCCAGCTACTGAGCTCAGAGTTTGACATCAACTCAGGATTTGATATCTGAGTGAGTTGATGCAACAAACTCAACTGAGCCAGTTGACCACATACCCTGCACTCTTGTGCTTGCCCTGAATTTTATGTATGCTGTGATGGGTGAATGATCTGTTAATTATCAATTGTGATTTGTGTGTAACATTTGTGATTTGTGCTACCATCACCCCTGCTGTGTTACTATCAATTGTGCTTGCTTGTGTATGAATTAGCAAAGCTGGTGATTAGCTCTTAGGTTGTTTTTCAAAACACACAACCCTGCACAATGCTGCACCTTTGAGTGGGCACATCCAACAACCTGTGCACTTCACAAAATTTTTCTTCTTTGCCTGTGCTGTGCTGCTACTCTCTGTTGATTGCCCAAGCTGTGCTGTTCCTTGCCTGAGCTGTGACCGCCTAACCAGGCTGTGCATACAACCAGTGGCTGAGCTGCCAACCTAGCACCAACAGACCTTGTACCAAACCAATTGAACTAGAACCTGGTTTCACTGGCCTGCAATCTTTCTCAACCCAACTGCTGGGCTGTCACAAAAACCTGGGCTGCTTAAGCTAAAACCCAATTCTGGGCTTGCATTCCACTAAACTGTCAGCCCACATCAACCCAACTATTGGTCTCATTTCACTGCTGGGCTGTATCCATCAAACTGGGCTGTGTACATTTCACCCAATCTGGGCTATATACACAGCTGAAGCCCACAACCCACAACCCAAATCAATCTGGGCTGATAACCACACACCCAACCCTGGGCCGTGCAAGCAACCTAAACCCATACCTTTTGGGCTGGATCCATCCCATTCTGTTGGGCCTTACAATACCAATAACCAATCTCTTGGGTTTGAGTTTTGTTTTTGTGGGTTATTTTTGAGTTTTATTTTTGTGTGTTGAACTTGTTGGTGTGTTAACATGCTAGATGCTAGCTAGGCTATGATTGTGTCTTTTAGAGACCAAACAAACCGACTAGTTAGAATCCGCCGGACGAAATCGTTAGCATACCCAGTTCTTCAACAGAAAGCCCAATTCCATCAGAAAGCCCATCCGGATCAGAAACCATGGGTGATGAACCAAACCAACCCCGTAGTCTCAAGGACTACATGTACCCAACTAGGGCAAGCCAGCCCTCTTGCATCATTCAGTGATGCTTGTCAGTTTGAACTGAAAGCAAGCATCATTAATATGCTACCCGTGTTTAGAGGGGTCAATCCGAGAACCCTACCATCACGTGAGAGACTTTGAGGATATTTGTGGGACTCTGCGTTTTAACCAAATGACAGATGAGTCCCTCAAATTGAGATTGTTTCCTTTTTCTCTGAAGGACAAAGCCAAGTCTTGGCTTCATGCCCTACAACCACATGGTCCATTAGAACCTGGGATGACCTCACAAAAGAGTTTTTCAAAAAGTTTTCCCAAACCATAAGATCATGCAATTCGCCAAAGTCTAAATGGTTTTGTGCAATTAGAAGACGAAACTCTAGCAAAGTACTTGGAGAGATTCAATGAATTATTACTCCAATGTCCCCACCATGGTTTTGAAAAATGGAGACTCGTGCAAATATTGTATGAGGGTCTAGATGTTAGAACCCGAACCACAGTCGAGTCAATGTGCAATGGTGCATTTGTTGACAAGAGTGCCGATGACGCTTGGGCTTTTCTAATCGAAGTCATTTGAAAAGACTCAACAATGGGAGTCCATCCGAGAACCGAAACGGACTACCCCGTACAAAATGTTCATAGAATCGAGTCCGACTTTGAGGGAAATGCAAAAATGGCATTGTTGGAGCAAAATTAATTACCCCAACACTCCTCGAGATGCGTGCTTGAAGATTGAATCACCGCCGTTTGGTTAGATTCTCCAAGGGTTGACGAAGAAAATGGGGGTACCTGCAAAGATACTCCGATGCTAAAGTCAGAGGATAGTCAATGCAAGTAGTTGTGAAGAAAAGATTAGAATTGAATACCTTTTGAGTTGGATTTTGCCTCTATTTATAGGCGTAAACCCTAATCTGGGTTCCATAATAACCCAGATTTGTAGTCATCCAAAATAACCACATGGATTTGTACATATCCTTAAAGATCCATGTCTATCTTGAGAGATCTTTGTATATCTTCACATGATTTGAGTTTATCTTGAAAGATCCTTGTTTATCTTCTAGGATTTGAATATATCCTGGAAGATTCATATCATCTTCACAAGATTTACAATTATCTTGGAAGATCCTTGTCTATCTTCCAAGATTTATGATTATCCCAAAATGACTTCCACTATCCGGGGCTTCCTTATTTAGCCATGCGAGTTTTATAAACCCGAGCCTAGTTTCTTTAACAAACCTCGGACTCGGTCCGAACTTTCTGATGAGCCCGTGGGTCACCTTGATAACCCACGGTCTGGTTTTGATAAACCTCCGGACTCAGTCCGGATCCGTCTGATGAGCTCCGTGGGTCACCTTGATAACCCACGGTCTGGTTTTGATAAACCTCCGGACTCAGTCCGGATCCAGCTCTGATGAGCTCCGTGGGTCACCATGATAACCCACGGTCTGGTTTTGATAAACCCCCGGACTCAGTCCGGATACAGCTCTGATGAGCTCCGTGGATCACCCCCGATAACCCACGACTGGCCCGCCATTATTAAACAGCTTGTCCGCAAGATGCACGTACCTTATTTAAATAGGGTACAAACATCGCCCCCTCTTAACTGTTCAACTTGTTGAGGAGTTAAGAAGAGTAAGGCTTCATGTGACGGCGGTAGGTACATAGAACGTACAAATGTATCCCTAATCATTTCAATTACGATTGCTCACCAACATCTGCCATTTAATATATATGATTTTGCTGAATTTTCATTCCATACAAACTCCTCATATTGCTTCAAGATCCCCCTTTTCCAATATAAAATATGTTAAGGACTCGGACAACAAGATACCTACGATTGTTGTCACAAACCTATGTTTCTCACGCATTATTATACCTTCTCGAGATCCCGTGTAAACTAAGGTACGAACCATCTCTCTCGCCACAGTAAATACTTACATCTCCCTGCTGTGCTGACAGATGCTTACTAACCTCTTATTCTCAATCAATGCAGATGTCATCTCCAAACAGGTTTTTGTCAAACAAAGCATGAATAAGAAAACCATGGGGTCCCTCCGTAACGTCTCAAAAAGTCGAGGTGATGAACGCAAAACCTTACGCTCCCGGATTTGCATCGGGCAACAAGAGATTTTCCTCTTAACTTCATGAAATCCATTAACATAATCGATGATGAAAAGATGGCAGGTAGAAAGAAGCACCTCTAACAATCACCACTTAGTGATGATGAAGTTAACACATCACCAAGCTCCCGCCATAAGCTCCCCTTCATCCCCCTCGAATATACTCCTCTCGACACCACCTCCCAAATCATCGCCTCACCATTCCTCCCGTGCTATCATACCGACCATCCGGCTCCGTTGTTACCACGGAGACTCGCCATCCAAGATCCCTCCGTCGTCGTGTGGTGTTATGTATACTGGCATGCTACCCATGGACCACCATTTCTACGACAATATGATTGGAATTCCTCAAGTCCTTGATAGAGCTGCCCAGCTGCACTTTGCTGTACGCGTTTATTTTTTAACTATGAATATCTAGCTCTCCGCCATCCTTCGAATTTCTAACAACACCTACTCTCTTTATTTGCAGGGTCTGTCGCTCAGTCTGGCTTCGGGCCGGAGAACCCACTTCGAGACTTTGTTTGAGAGGGTGAGAGAGCTCGATTTTCCCCAGCATGCCAACGAGAAAATGATGAGTTGAAGGATCAACTCAAAGGTCTCCATGCCAAACATCGTGAACTATCAACGCCTTGGGTCCGATGCGAAGCGGTAATGGACCAGCCTCTATGGAATCCGAATTGTCTGCTGTCCCTTTTAATGATGGAAAGCGCTTCTCCCTCACTCTGCGACGAACCGTATTTGACCCAAAGGGAAGAAGAAACCAACTCGAAGAGTAGTTGTTTAGTCTTGGAAATTCCTTTGCCATTCTTCAGGCTAATCTAGGAATTTGTCTCTTTATTTCTTCCGATTATCGCTCGTTATGGATTTACTTATTAATTTATCGATGGAATGGCAATTCTCTTAGTTCAAACTCTTCACCCTTCGAAAGTTCATCCGTGATTTGTATCAACTCCCCGAGCGTAGGTCGTCTAGCTACTTGGCTATGCATGGTCGTTTTAACGATACTTAGAAAACACTTTAGCCGCTTGAATAAAGGATTTTATTAAAGAAATAAAACTACATTATGCGAAACGAGAATTGAGCTAATGGAAAATTTTGAGGTCAAGGAATTCGTGGCTTGGGTTCCTCCTCCCGATTCTTAAATTTCTAACTAATAAGCACCGCCACTAGCGGGTCTATCAATTAAGAAGGGTCCTTCAGCTTCTCCCCAACCTTTCCATTACTTCCATCCAAGGATTTAGGCCTCGACCTTTCGCAAAGACTTGCTCCCGGGAGAAACTTCCGCTCTCGCGCACTTTCTTGTTATACTGCTCGCTTCATCGACCGCCGGGTATACTTTGCTAACCTTCTTGAGGCTTCGTCTCACCTCTTCCAACAACTCCTTGTCCTCAAAGAATCTCAACATTCATTCCTCGATCGTTCGGCTAGAGTTTTGGGGTAGGAACCGTGTAGTTCCACCGGTAGGACTTAGTCTCCTCCATATGCAAGTGTAAATGGCGAACCTTCGTGAACGCCTTGAGTTGTCCGTATGCCCATGTAACCTCCGGTAAGAATTCCGTCCACCTTCCTTGGCTTTGTCTAAGGTTTTTTTGAGGTTTTCCAAGATAACCCTATTAGTCGCCTCTACCGCCTGCTGCTTTGGAAGTGCATTACCTAAGCCGAAAAATTGTGCTTTAATGTTCAATCCTTCACATAAGGATTTTATCGTCTCACAATCAAATCGCTTCTCTATCGTAAATGATCATCGCTTTAACTCCAAACCTACAAATGATATTCTCCTAAATAAATTTACGTACGTGAACCGCCTCTCGCCTACCAGCAGCCAACGCTTCTACCCACTTGGTGAAGTAATCGCCGCAACCAACAAATATTCGACGCCCTCAGTCAGTAGGAATGGTCCTATGATATCCGCACTCCCCATTTATCGAATGGCCACGGGCTCAAGATCGGATGTAGCTCATTCGCTGGCTCTAATTAAAGGTCCATGCAACCGGCACGCGGCGCATTTCTTAGTATACTCTTTTGCATCGTTTTGCATATAAGGCCAAAAATATCCTTGAGATAACCGTACGATGCGCAAGACTTCTACCTCCCGAATGGTTTCCGCAACACCCTTCATGTGCTTCGCCAATAATTGCTTCCCATCCTCGGGTCACACTTTGTATGCAGTTCCATTGAAAGTGGTTTTTTGTATAACTCTCCTTCAATAAGAGCGTACTTCCATGTTATCCTTGATATTTTCACTCGACTCTTGTCTTGTGGAAGCTCTTGCGTTTTGTAGGTAATTGGATGCATGGTCGTCTCCAATCCCCGCACCGATCGTTGCTACTCCACATCCACATCCATCTGGATCATGTCCGGATTTCGGATGGAGTGGATTGCTTATATTTGAACTAATTTTTGCGTAGCCATGGAGGAATTATGAATGCTCTGAAATTCTTGGTAATCGACTATGATATACCGTGTCAGTATCCGATACAACCGCAGCCGATACATAGGCAAGGGCATCTCCATGCCTATTTTCTATCCTGGCCTTTGCTCGATATCGAATACCTCGAATTCTTTTGCCAACTCATGTATATATTCCAAATAAGATGCTAACCTCTCATTCCCGGGCTTTATATGCTCCCGAGTAATGGTTGGCAACCGCCCTTGAATCCGTTGTCAACTTAACCTTCCGCGCCCTGCAAGTGAAGAGCAGCCAAGCCTCGAAACCACTACCTCGTATTCAGCCTTGATTATTTGAAGCGATAAATCCTAATCGGATAGCCTTTTCAATCCGCAGCCCCTGGAGAAATTAATACACATCCCACGCCCGACCCAACAGCTGTTTGAAGATCCGTCTGGTAGATTCTCCATATTCCATCGTTTTCGGCGGGTGCCACCAGGGATCTTGAGCACTTGTCTGCTCTGGCCGCCAACTTTTGAAACTTCCTACAAACGTTTATGTGTTCCCAAGGTAGTGGAATGGGAAATACGCCTCCCGTATCCCGCAAGATCTCATGCTCAATCATGGAATCAAACGCAATGTCTCAACTGGAAATCTGCCATTAAGGGACGCTATTGCATGCCCTTTTCGATTGTTCTTGGCTCATAATCGATGGTGTATGCTCCAAGAAAGGTAGCCCATGTATCCAATCTGCCGGAGTCATCGCCTCTTCCTAATACCTTCTTTAAGGGGTACTTTGGTGCATACTCACGAGTCGCCGTCCTTCGAAATATGGTTTCAAACGCGTGCCGCGTGCATAAGAGCTAATGCCATTTCTCAATCTTTGAATATCTAATCTCAAAGATTCGTTAGAGATTTACTAACAAAGTAGACAGGCTTTTCCTCAAGTTCCCGAACAAACAACACCGCGCTAACGATAAGCATAATCACTTCTGTTGCCAAATAAATATAAACAAATTGTCCGCTTCGCCTTTGGGCTTGTTAGAATCGGGCATGGAGACCAATAACCTTTAATCTCGTCGAATGTAAAACTCACATTCCTCGGTTCCATCCAAACTTATCACCTTCTTTAGAACAAAGAAAAAGGGATTTGCATTTATCGGAAAAACGAGAAATGAATCGCTTAATGCCGCGATCTTCCAGAAGTCACGCACTTTCTTTTATTTTCTAAGTGATGCATTTCCATAATTGCTCTAATTTGCTCGATTGGCTTGAGATTCCCTCTGTGTCATATATCCTTAAATTTTAGGATGTAAGGCCAAAAGAGCATTTTTGGGATTTAACTTCATCCCATATTGTCGCAGTCGTCAAGGTTCTATTCAGATCCAAAAGATGAGATCCCTTTTCTTTGGATTTAACTACCATGTCGTCAATATATACTTCCATGGTTTTTCCTATCATATCCTTGAACATTTCGTCGACAAGTCGGCCGATAAGTTGCCTCGCGTTTTTCAAACCGAAAAGGCATGACAAGGTAACAAAACACTCCTCCTGCCTCTGCTATGAATGATGTATATTCCCTGGTCATCTAGATGTAGTAGTATCTCAAGTTATAACCAGAGAAAACCATCCATGAATGACAACTGTCAAACCTGCGTAGAGTATCTCACCAACTCAATGATCCTTGCACCTGATATGGGATCACTTGGCATACCTTTTTAAGTTCGTAGTTTTATACATACCCGATTTTCCCCGTTTTTCTTCTAAGCTACAATATTTTTAACCATCCAGGATATCTCACAGGTCTAATAATCCCGGCTTTCAACATTTTTTCAATCTCCTCCGCTACTTTTACCTTCCGTCAGTGACATCTTTCATGTGTTTTTGTTTCACCGGGTTTTGATCCTTCAATGATATTCAATGCCAAGGATAAGCAATAGCAGATCTATCCTCGGCATATCTTCAAGACTCCATGCAAATACGTCCTTATTTTTCCTTAAAAGGGAAATCAGACTTTAGCTCTCTCCCGGGGGCAGAAGTGGGGCCCCGATAAACGTGCATGCTCCTTTTTGATCCCCAACTTGCACCTTTATCAATTCCCTCAACAGGTGGTCCTTCCTTTCCTCTTCCATGATATGAGGCCCAAGGCACTATAATTGCTATAATTTTTCTCAACTTGAAGTATTTCGATCCTTTGAGCCTTGATTTCCGATATTCCTCCATCTTGCCTCACGACACTTATGGGATGCCACCTCGATCGCTCTAACCTTCATCACCCACTGAGTAATAAACTTCAAAACATTGATGAATAGTAGTAGATGTCACGCATCCATGGCATAAATCCAATCACGTCCCTGTGATCGCATTGTAGGGTGCGCGATCCCAAAGAACAGAAGTATGTGCATAATTGTTCTCCCACCCACCATTGTAGGTAGATTAATTCTTCCCATTGCCGCGTCATCGTTTCCCCACTAAACCCGATGATGATTATCATCAGCCCCTTCAACTTGGCTCTCACTCGTGACTCATAAACGAATATGCACCCGAAAATATGACACCGATCGAACTCCCCCGCAGTCAACTAACACCCGGCTACCTTGTACATTCCAATGAGAGCTAAAATCACGATTGCATCATTACGGGGTTGATACACTCCGCCAGATCCGCATTAGAGAAACATATCTCCCTATTTTTCCCTCTTCTAAAGTTTCAGTATCTTCAACCGGACATGTAATCGACCTTGTTCAAACTGAGTCACTAATGTGGCGTAATTTTTAAACGCGTAGCATTTTTCCAGCTTTTCTTGACGTTGTGTTAACTTGCATGACCGACTCGATTTCTAAATCGAGTGTGTTGACCATCGATTAACATATGACTATTCTTCTTAACATCCGCGTAATTTCCCATCGTCGACCATCTTCCGTACTTCGGCCGCGCGATGCCTCGGCAAGTTTCGTGATTGTGCCCGTGGTCATGATGGTATGTACGTATTTGCCCTGTCTCTTTTATCCCTATCCCGCCGACAAAGGTTTTGGGTTTGGGAAGTGAATCCTTTATATTTTTATGCAGCTCCGCAAGTCCAATAGTAAGGTCCGTACCTTCGTGTTAAACCTTTTTTGGGCTTTGTGTAACTCCCGCTCGTTCTTTGACCTCTTTGCTTGGTCTCCACGATCTTTTCCTTTGGTATTGCCATCATTTCCGCTTTGGCTTTATGTGTCCTTTGACTCGGCCCCTTTTCTCGATCGAGATAACTTGGCCCTCTTTCTCATTTTCACCAGATACCACACCACATCAATTTTCGAGATTTCCGATTAGTTGAATAAACTAAGGAGTTGTAGATTCAAACTCAATGTGATCTAATGCATTTTTATATGCTTCAATTACAAAATTTTCATCGACCTTCCCAACTTCACGACCTCCCGTCGAAATCCGGGCCATTAAAACTGAGAGACTCTCCCAGTTCTTAATGGAGAGAAATAGACACGATTCCTTCTTGCTCCCAAGATTAATTTTGTATTGTGAAAAATGCATCCGATAAATATTCGAAACTTTTATCAATTAGGCTCTAAATGAGAGAACCAGGTCGTAGCCTTACCCGTTAATGTTATCGGGAAATGTAAAGTAACTCATCGCTATATCCCCATAAACTCATCAGGTCTGAAACGCCTCGAATGTGCTCCACAGATTTCCATTACTCCCATCAAAAACTCTGAACCGAGGTTGATTGAAGTTGGAGGGTGGATTAAACGCCTTATCCTTCCGACGAGTGGGAATCCATCGATTTCTTCATGGACAAAACCCGTAGCTCCTCGTCTTTGGATTGTTTTTGTGTTAGTGGTCCATCGAGCATGGCGCTAGGAAACTTCTCTCTTGCTAAACTCTCGTCCTCTCCGAGAGTCATCCTCCGTCTCCTACGAATTCTTCTCATTCACCCCGACAGGGTCAGTCCCTCTTTTGGAAGGGTTCCTCTCACTGCCTTGACCCTCTTCGAGCGACCGGTCATCGGTTGAGTCATCTCTTCGTTCGTGTCTCCTTCGACTCGCCCCCGCCGTCTATCTCTTCCAACCATGCTATCACCACCATTTGAAGTACGACGATCATGAGTGCCAATACCACGACGACCAAGGCTTTGACAATCCGTCTATCATTAACACAGCTCCCGCCATCGATCGTTTAAAACCCGTCCACTCTCCGTCGACTACCCCATTTCGTGACGATTTGATCTTTCACTTCTGCACGAGAGACAGCAGCCTCTTCAACTTCTATTCTTTTCCTCCAATGCGATTCCTCGTGACGTCCTGCTCTCTCTCTCCAACCGCGTACGCTCCCCGGATGTTAGATCAATTGGCGTGACATGCGGGTTATTGATCCTGTAACCGTTGGGTTATTAACTTGTGTAGCTTGGTAGAACGTTAGTCAGACGATGATGGAACTTGATTTGCCGTTAGTGTGGTATTAGCACGTAACAAAGAAGTGGACTTTCATTCGAGCCGTCGTACACCTCTACTTAGAGGTATCTTGTTCACGAGGACCGGGTTAATCATGCTGTGATGACTTGAGGATCCCCTCCAAATCTTGGCTAGTGTTGGGGGGGAGATCTATTCACCAAAACGTAGTTAACCCCTGGGACCCGTCCCTCGTATCAGAACTAGCGTACGCTGGATGATGACGGCGACGACGCCTGTTCTCCCATCTCTTGGGTCAAGAACTCCTTGAACGACGGACTCCTCAATGCACGACGATGGTTTGCCTGATTCGCTTCTGTTGACGACGGGGTGCATCCGTGTCCATCTCCCCACCGATTCACTCTTGTAACATCCATATAACTCCCTTTTATATTAGCAAAGTCAACAACTTTGATGTGACCTTTCTTTTGTGAGAAAGTCTTTATTGCTTTAGAGTGCGAACTTTTCTTCGAAGTCCCCTTAGTCGGGCGCCAAAAGATGTTGGTGCAAAATTAATTACCCCAACACTCCTCGAGATGCGTGCTTGAAGATTGAATCGCTCGCCGTTTGTTTAGATTCCAAGAGTTGATGAAGAAAACGGGGTACCCTTAAAGATACTCCGTCACTAAAGTCGAGGATAATCAATGCAAGTAGTTGTGAAGAAAGGAGTAGAATTGTGTACCCTTTGGAGTAGATTTTAGCCTCTATTTATAGGCATAAACCCCGATCTCAGTTCCGTAATAACTTTAGATTTGTAGTCATCCAAAATAAACCACATGGATTTGTACATATCCTTTAATATTTGTGTATATCCTTGAAGATCTAAGTCTATCTTAAGAGATCTTTGTATATCTTCTCATGATTTGGAGTTTATCTTGAAAGATCTTGTTTATCTTTCCAGATTTGAAGATATCCTGGGAAGATCCATATTATCTTCACAAGATTTACAATTATCTTGGAAGATCCTTGTCTATCTTCCAAGATTTATGACTATCACCAAATGACTCCCACTATCCGGGTTCCCTTATTGATTATGCTGTTCTTATGCAACTCGAGCCCTGGTTTTTAATAAACCTTCCGGACCACCAATCCAGCCCTTCGATGAGCCTGGTCACCTTGATAACCCACTAGTCTGTTTTGATAAACTCCTCCTGGGACTTCGTCCGATCCAAATGATGAGTCTGTGGTCACCTGATAACCCACACTGTTTTGATAAACCTGATCACCCGATCCAAACTGACGAGTCTGTGGGTCACCTTTGATAACCTACTGGGCCTGTTTTGATAAACCTCCGGACTCACTCCATCCAATTGATGAGTCTGTGGGTCACCTTGATAACCCACTACTGTTTTTGATAAACCTCTGATCACCCGATCCAAATGCAATGAAGAGCCCTGGGTCACTCCCGATAATCCACTTGGCCCGCCATTATTAAACAATGAAGAAAAGCGCATACCCTACTTAATTAGGGTACAAACACTGACTTTCTCTAGCAGCACCTACCTTTGGACAACGAAGAAGAGAAGATAAGGATGGAGGGTCGCGGTGCCCCCGAAAATAGAAAACAAAAGAAGCCAAATAACATTCTTGAACCAATGAACCCACGACAATGGGAGGTCTTTGTCGCCCGGCTCCAAAAATAGAGAGGGCGAGGATATGCATCGTCATCACCACACCCATTTGAGGATGTGATCGTGCACGATTCGGTTGGAATTAAGGCCATACAAATAACATCGTAGAGTACGAAGGAGTGGTCCATGCCCTCCGCTTGATAAT
>JAJJWW010004061.1:0-75269 GCA_023531295.1 Papaver armeniacum
TCATATTTCGGGCTTCAAACGGCTCTCAACCAAAGAAGTTTTAGTTAATCATGATATTCGAGTTCATCATCAAATAATAATGGAATAATAAAGTAAAGAAGATGAAAATATTAAATGAAAGCAAACCCTAGCTCCGCCCGCAAATCTCCCAAGAAGAATACGTGATATCAAAAGAATAGAAACCCTTCTTTTTATAGCCCCACTTTCCAAAAATTAGGTCTTCAAAGTCCATCACCAAAAAGTCCACCAAGCCCATGAACCATGTGTGAGAAACCCATGTGAAAATATGTCTCAAAAATATGCTCGTCGGAAAACCGGGTTTCCTACGGAAATTGGCCTAATCCGTCGCCTGAGAAGTCGCCTGGCCACTATCTCGCGATGACTGTGGTCTCGAGCCGAGTGCTTACTAGACTGATTGGTTCCGCTGGCCAAGGCCCGAGCCATTGCAGGCCATAACCCAAGAGCCGCACCATCTTGGTGCTTCACAGCCTCCGTTTCAACTCTGGCTTTTTATAGCACCTCGGGCTTGCAGCCCATAGTGGCGCTTCACTCCTCATATTCACCATAATCTGGCCGCCACCGCACTACACCCATGTGCCTTGGGACACTTGAGCACAACCCATAAGCACCAGCTCAAGGCCATTTTCAATTGCTTAATAGCAGCTGCATTGCCACCAATTCAAACCATGCTACCATTTCATCTCAGCCTTCGCTATTTACTTGAAATACCACTCACAAGATATACCCTTACCATTGTATTCACATAACCAAGTCATAGCCACCCCGAATCACCGCACCACCACTCAGGTTCATTTCTCGCTTCATTCAACCAAAACCTCAGAAACAGTCCAGATTCCAGACTGACTGCAAAACCGCCAAAGCATAGCCAATAATCACAAACAAATACTGCTACCTTTTTTATCTCATATTCGCCCATCAAAACAATACCCATATCTCTAAGATTAGTTCCATGCTCGTGTCCAAACTACCAAGCATCAAGCCATGTCTCGGCAACAAACATTCCATCTCGTGCTCGGCCATTCACGCTTCCACCTGCACTCCGCATGCCTTGTTCTCATTGCTCCACTCGCAACCATCACCAGCCTTTAGTTCAACTCAACCATTACTTGTATTTATCTCCCAGGAATCATTCATATTCAGTTCACTATCTCTGGCCCATGCATCGCGATTCAGTTCCTCCCTGCAATCTACCACTCAAGAAGCAACAACACTGCATTCCCTGGCAACTTTCAACTACCAGCTGCACCAGGGCTGACACCACTACCAGAAACACAAACCCTGTAAACTCGCCGCTAACAACACACAATGCCTCTTCCTTTCGTCACCCATCTATAACAAATGCTCTAAAGCACAGCCACACCGCTAGCTCAACCGGCAATATCACCTTCATCTCCTCCAAACAAAATCACCGGCCACCTGCGTAATACAACCCATGAACAAGACACAGCAACCGGCAACTTCCCACCTACTTCTCGTAATCACCAGCTCATTGAAATAGTTCACTCCACACACTTACCGTGACATCATTCCCCTCCAACTCGAGATGCACACCTACACCCACGCTTCTTCTCGCCTCATCCAACCCCATCTGGCCTCTTGACCACCACCACAATTACCGCCCAACAATTTCGCCCTACTTGAAATGCACCCGTAATCACTTCACAAACGCGACACTCGAGCACACCCATCATCTTCACCCGTTTTTAAGAGCCAACAAAGAACTCAAGATCTTAACCTCATAGCCTATACATCAACCATTGTTAAAATCGCAACCGAACATGTTTCCGCAATTTTGTATACCACCAACAACTTCACTAATACCGAAATCCTACACCTGGCCACCGTAACGCCTTCACCGATTCCGCATCAATACAAGCTTAAAACTCAACCGAATCACCACAACACCGAGCCATTCCTCCTAACTTCCATACCCAACAGATCTCAAATTCTGCTCATTCACATTCACGAATTTGTCCTAAAATCATCCTGCTCGCCTCGTTAAAATTAACTGTAAATCGCAAACCCCATTTCTTCCATGTGATTCTGTCCCAAATCGAACTCAAATAATATTGAAATCTTCTCCATTGATGCAGCAAGAACTTGGTTTGTTTTTCACCCCAATACTTCACCAAAACTCCGACAAGGTAATCCACCACAAATGTTATCCAACAAACCCACCAAAGAATCCACCAATTCCATTCTTCTTTCTTCCTCGCTTCACCTGAGACTCTTGAACTTTGATGAATTTCGCGATCCCATGGCCGGTCGAAGGCTACGGCAAGAAAACTAGATCTCTTCTTTGTTAGCAGCTTCTTCGTTCTTTTCATGTCCTCTCCTCTCAATTTCAGAGCAATCCGCAGCCTATCTTCGCCTTCCCTTACTCGAATTCGTAGCAATCCCGCATAATGAAAAGTGAAAACACTTCTCTTAATTCTAGGGTTTAGGGAATTGAGAATGGATAAAACCACCCAAGTGACAAAGAAAAGGGGTTACCCATAAATGGTTCTAGGCACCCATTCCTTAGATAAAAGCCACCATAGTGATACTTGGTTTGTCGTCATGAACCGACCGCCTATTTACTTCCTTGTTGCTATATATTCTGGCCGACTCCGAGTATCACCCGCATGTGAAATGACCAAATTCGCCTCGCTCAAAATGAATGATTTCTTCTTCTTTTGCTCGCGCGACTCCAAAGCACCTAAAACTCAAATTCACACATAAGATACATATTTACAAGAAAACTTAGCCAAGAAAGCATAAATGGCTAGATAAATATCAAGGCAGTTTTAGACACCTATCAAATTCCCCCACACTTAGACTTTGCTAGTCCTCGAGCAAATCAAACAAAATAATTATAAAACATACATACAACTCCGTCGAGGCTACTTCTGCTACTCTAAGCATGAATAATAAAGCCTTGAACCCTCTAGGTGTCCCTAGTGGACGAGTTTTAGTCTCGTGAAGGTTTACAAGAGGTATGCCTACAAAACCTATATTTCAACTCCCGTCTATTTGTGACAAATCAATGAACGAATCCAAATGACTACAGGAGGAGGCACCCGCACAAATTCGCTTCATATATAAGTAAATAAAGCTCTACTTAGATAGTCGAACAAGCCACAATACCTAAACTAACAAACCACAATCGCAATGAAAAGATAAAAGAAGATGGATATAGATGTAGATGTCGTAATGTTCACAAGTGTCCGATGTTTCCTCTATATCCGTCTCAAGGTCACTACTAAGATGAACCTACGCATCCTATTGGATCGAGCTTAATGTCAATTCTGGAATGTCAACACCGGCATATACAAGGGAACCGCTGGTCAACAAACTTATTTCTACATCAACTCACCGGCATATACAAGGGAACCAAGTGGAGTGACTTTATTCACCAAATATAATACTTTCTTTTTCTCTTTTTTTTTTTTTTTTTTTTTTTTTTTTTTTGTGACAAGATGATTAGATCTTTGGATCCAAGCGCATTTTCTTGTCGCAAGTACGTGATAGTTGCCTTGATCCCGCATTCCACGCTTGTTTAGGCGACGGAGACAGGGACTACGTTTTCACACATACCGCTATTCCCAAGTGTCATTCTTTATTCCGTTTGGTCTAATTTGGCCTGCCTCTTTTTTTTTTTTTTTTTTTTTTTTTTTTTTTTTTTTTTTTAGCAACTCAATCACTCTATTTCATCCTAGCAGTAATAACACGTCGATGTTTAGTGACCCACCAAAGCACTTAGAGAACAATAGATAAATATGAAAAAAATACAAAATAGAATGCGATATGGTGATATTCGAGATATGGTAACGACTATCATGTTATTTGTGATTCCCGAGCTATGTTCGCTCTTGTTAATTAATGGGTTCCTAACCCCGCAATCAAAATGATTCCATCCACTAATGGTGTCATCCTAAAGGCACAAGTTTCTAGATTTCGGAGTTCAAAAAGCACAAATTTTTTTCTTGGTTTTTCTATTTTTCTGATTTTTTTTTTTTTTTTTTTATGGCAAAAAAAAAACTACTAAACGCATAAAACAAACTATACAAACATATAAATGCTCCCCACACTCTAAACTTTACATTGTCCTCAACAAAATTGAATCATCCAAAGAAGGTTCAAGGTGGGAAATTCCGCAAATGATATGCAAAAAAACAAGAAAATAAAGATAAAATGCTTAAAAATAAAAAGATAAAGGGAAAGATACAAAACCGGTGGGTTGCCTCCCACTTAGCGCTTTTGGTTTAACGTCGCCAGTCCGACGTTCGCCTCCAATTACTCCTCCAGTAGGGAGTGGATCACTCAATGTAATCATATCCCGATTCCTCCGTCATAAACCGCTTCATAGTATGGTTTCAAGCGATGGCCGTTAACCTTGGAAATCAGCCCGTTGGGACTAGTTATCTCAACCGCACCATGCGCAAACACATTAGTAACAACAAATGGTCCAACCCATCCGGGACCTAAGTTTACCTTAAACAATTTAAGACTGAGAATGGAATAAAGTACTTTTCCGCCTCTATTTCAAAACTCTTTCGGGAAATCATTTTATCATGGAAAGCCTTGGTCTTTCTTTATAAATGCGTGAACTTTCATATGCATCATTTCGTATTCTTCTAACTCATTGAGCCGAAGTTTCCTATGTTCACTACCTGCATCTAATTCCATATTACATACCTTGATAGCCCAATAAGCTTTGTGCTCAAGTTCGACGGAAGATGGCAAGGTTTGCCATAGACAAGCCTAAAAGGAGACATACCCATGGGTGTCTTATAAGCCGGTCCCTATACGCCCACAAAGCGTCATTGAGTCTATAACTCCACCTTTCCTTGTAATATTCACCGCCTTCTCTAAGATGGACTTAATCTCCCGCTGGAAATTTCAAATTTTTGTCCACTCGCTTGTGGATGATACTAAGTAGCCAACTTTATGAGAAATGTTATACTTTTAGAAGAGCGTGAAAGGATCTCATGCGAACCTCCATCACTAATCACCACTCGAGGTGTTCCAAACCTAGAAAAGATATGTTCCTTTCACAAACTCACAAACAATATGAGAATCATTGGTAGGGGTGGCTTTAGCTTCCACCCACTTAGAAACATAATCTACAAAGAAGAAGTATAAAAATTTCCCATTGGAATTCACAAAAGGCCCCATAAAATCGATACCCCAAACATCAAAAATCTCAACAAACAGAATTGGTGTTTCATGTATTTGGTTTCTAGCACCAAGGTTGCCTGGCCCTGACACCTATCACAAGCCTTACAACATAGATATGCATCCTTAAACAATGTAGGCCAATAAAACCACTTTCGAGAACCTTGAGGCTGTCCTCTTGGCTCCGAAATGGCCACCACAAGCATATGAGTGACAAAATTCAGAATTGATTGGAACTCGATTAAGTACGCACTCAAGGATCATTTGATCTGAGCAATGCTTCCACAAATAAGGTTCATCCCATATATATTGCTTAGCAATCTTCTTGAGCTTGTGTTTCTCGGAATGTAGACATGGAACTAGGTACTTGTCCCGTCACCAAGAAGTTAACGATATCACGTACCATGGAGTTGTGCCACCAACCGCAAAGAGTTGCTCATCCGGAAGCACATGCAAAGGAATCGCTTCTTCGGACACAACCACCGTTTAAATGATCCGCGCGCAAGATTCTCACCGCCATTCTTGTCCTTGATTTGCAAGTTGAACTCTTGAAGAAGAAGAATCCACCTTATGAGCCTTGGCTTAGCATCCTTCTTTTGTTAGCAAGTATCGAAGTGCAACATGGTCGAGAAGACAACCACCTTCGTACCCACTCAAATAAGATCGAAACTCTCTAGTGCAAACACTATGGCCAAAAGCTCCTTTCGCAGTGGAGTAGTTGATTTGGTGCCCGTTGAGAGTTCTAGAAGCATAATAAATGGCATATGGAACTTTGCCATCTCGCCGTCCCAACACGGCTCCAACGGCATAATCACTTGCATCGCACATCAACTCAAATGGCTTGCTCCAGCCTCCGGTGGTTTGATGATTGGTGCGCAGAGTCAACAACTCTTTCAAGGTGTCGAAAGCTTCCTTGCATTCCTTATCACAATCAAAGGCCACATCTTTTTGCAAGAGTCTACACAGGGCATTGCAATCTTGGAGAAATCCTTGATAAATCTCCTATAAAAAAAACCTCGCATGACCAAGAAAAGAGCGAACCTCCTCACATTTGTGGGGTATTGTAAGTCTCGAATCAAATCTATCTTAGCCTTGTCCACTTCTAATCCCTTAGAGGATACAACATGACCTAGCACAATCCCATGATTGACCATAAAGTGACATTTTTCCAATTAAGCACAAGATTAGTTTCTACGCATCTGTTTAAGAATAAGTGCAAGGTTATCTAGCATTTGTCAAAAGAATCACTCATACACGTCGAAATCATCCATAAACACTTCTATGATGCTTTCCACATAATCTGAAAATATACTTACCATACAACGTTGAAAGTGGCTGAGCATTGCATAAGCCAAATGGCATGCGTCTATATGCAAAAGTGCCAAAAGGGCAAGTAAACGTTGTATTTTCTTGATCTTCGCGCTATTACAACTGGTTATAACCGAAAAACCATCAAGGAAGCAAGAAAAAGCATGTCTAGCCAACCTTTCAAGCATTTGATCAATGAATGGTAAGGGAAATGGTCCTTCGGGTGGTAGAGTTGAGCTTTCTAATCAATGCACACTCCAACCGGTCGGATTCTAGTTGGAACCAAGTCATTGTCTTCGTTTTTCAACACCGTGATTCCTGACTTCTTTGGAACGACTTGAATCGGGCTCACCCATTTACATTCTGATATGGGATAGATCACCTCTACCTCCAACAACTTCAGAATTTCCTTCTTGACTACTTCCATCATCGGAGGGTTCAAGCGACGTTGAATTCCCTTTGTTGGTTTTGCCCCATCCTCAAGAAGTATTCGGTGCATACATGTGGAAGGACTCATCTTTGATATCGGCAATGGTCCACCCAATGGCGTACTTGTACTTTTTGAAGACTCCGAACAAGCTTCTCTTCTTGCACCTTGGTAAGGTTGTTGGCAATGATCACGGGTAACTCTTTCTGTCACCTAAATACACGTATTTAAGGTGATCCTAAGAGGTTTCAACTCAAGAATAGGTGCCTCGCACAATCGACGGTGAAAAAGTTTCATTAAGTGTTTCACAAAGAAACATAAGACACATTATATTTTGTGGAACTTCTTGTAATGAGTTAAGAGATAAAACAGCCTCTTTTAAGCTCATCACAAATAGACAATTCACTTTCAAATGTCTTTGTATTTTCCATAACCTAAACCTTCCACTATGGTGTTTTCTAAAGCATCTTCACCATTCAATTCAAAAATTTGTTGAGCTAGAGAATCAATAATATCAATTGAAAAACAGGAATGCACATCACTAGGATATCTCATAGCCTCAAAGATATTGAAACTTATGACTTCGCCATCAAATTCTATAGTTAAAGCGCCTTGAAAACATCAATCTTTGTTCTAGCGGTTCTCATGAATGGTCTACCCAACAAAGAAGGGGAGTAGACGATGGTGAATCTTCATCCATCATGTCAAGAACATAGAAATCAGCTGGAAATATGAGTTGATTGACCCCGCACCAAAACATTTTCATAACCCTTTCGGGTAAGAATTAGACCTATCGTTGTGTTGTATAACAATACCCGTATTCTTAAGAGGTCCAAGATTCAATGATTCATAAACGGAGGCAGGCATAACATTAATGGATGCTCCTAAATCTAACATAGCACGTTCAAACCCGATTTTACCAATAGTACGTGGTATGGTGAAACTACCGGGTCTTTCAACTTAGGTGGGAGTTTCTTTGAAGATATGCCAAGCATTCTCCCCCACACTCATTACCTACCTGGGTCAATTTGTGCTTGTTAGTGCACAATTCCTTCAAGAACTTTGCCCAACGTGGAACTTGCCTTATCGCCTCAATGAGGAATGTTCACTTCAATTTTCTTAAAGATTTCCAAAAGCTCTTGGTACAATGTCTCCTTGTTCGACTTTGCAAACCTGCTAGGAAAAGGCGAGAAGTAACATAGTAGAAACATGAGTTCTAGAGTTAGAATTTGTTACCTGGTCACCTTTTTAGGGTTGTTTCACCCTCTTCTCCAACTCAGGTTCATGGGACACCGTGAAGTTTCCGGTTTCTCTACTTGCTTCCCACTTCAGAATCAATAGCATTAGCATTCTCCTTGTGATTTATTGGTTTAAGGAAGTTTTCCCTCTGCTTGTGCTTCCATTTGCTCACGGCATTAGCTAATTCGACCCATTTGTGTTCGATGTCCTCATCTCCATTGCTGATTTTTGCTTATCTTGCACCATTGTGTTGAGAATGAGATTCAACTTGTCATCTATACTCGTGCCTTGAGGTTCTTGTGGTGGTCTTTGCATGAATTGGTATCCTCCTTGTTGATTGAAAGTAGGATTTGCAGCAGCTTGTTTGTTTGCATAGCTGAAATTTGATGATCACGCCAACCCGGATTGTATGTGTTGGAGTACGGATCGCATTCCTCGCCTTTTGCCGATTTTGGTACATAGCACTTGCTTGCTCAACATCTTCGGTATATGATGATGGTATGACACCTGCAGCTATTTGAGTCATCATTCTCCATGTTGCCCATCCTTTGTTCCATATGTGAAGAATTGCCAACTTCATTCACCTTCCTTACCGTCGATTCATCTCGAGTGTAGAATTGTTGAGTGTTCCGCAGCCATATTCTCCAACAAACTTGTAGCCTCCGCAATGGTCTTGTTGGTAAGTGCACCACCACTTGCGGATCGATCAAATTTCTATCATTAGAAAGCAGCCCTCGTAGAAATATTGAATCACAAGTTGATCACGATTTGGTGGTGGGCAGCTAGCTAAAAGCTTTTGTAGCTCCCAATACTCATGGAGAGCCCTCCCATACTTCTGCCTAATACCACAAATCTCCTTGTAATCACAATGCCTGCTTTTGATGCTGGAAAATACTTCTCAAGGAACAATTTCTTCATCCCATTCCATGTGGTTATGCTTCCATGGGTAAGCAAAAAGAACCACTCTCCCGCAAGATCTAAAAGAGAGAAAGGAAAAGTCATTATCATAGCCATATCCGCATCTCAGCTGTTGCTTCATACTTGTCACCACATGATGGAATTGTTGCAAGTGACATTAGATCTTCTCCCGCTAAAACCTCCAATTTGGGCAGCAAGTTAATCAATTGTGGTTTCAACTCAATGGTTCCATTTAGTCAATACATAAAGGCCGTCGATCTAGGTTTGGAGAAGTGAGCTCCTTGAGTGTTCTTGGAGCGTGTGGTCGACTCTCCATTGTGTTGTCTTCCCTTTCGTCCGAGTCCGAGAATTCACTTGGTGTAGAACTTGAGGAAGTGGAGTGTTGACGCTTGAAATGAAATCCTTAAGTAGAGTGCCCGAACGAAGACGTATACCAATTGACTTGGTCTCTCGTCTCTCCACGCATTCACCAAAGAATTAGCGAAATCAGATTCTAAGAGGTTGAATAAGTAGATAGAAATTGAAAATAAAAGCAAAAAGTAACAACTAAGAATAAAAATAACAACTAGACTTGCCACGCCCTAAGAATTTATAGCCAATTTTGATGTGCAGGTGTCAATCTTAAAATAAATTCTCTACTTTCTTTTAACTAGCAAGTAGTATAATGTGGGTAGATCGTCCCAAGGGAGGTATGAAGTTCAAGTTGTTATGCAAATACTCTTAGCAAAGATGATTTTGTTGTAGAAATAAAATTGTAAAATGTATTCAAATATGAGATGTAATTGATTAAAGGTTCATTCTAGACCACTAATACAAACCAAATTGATAGATAGCTATGTTCTTCTCATTATCATGTTACTAACAACCCCGGAACAATTAGTACGCTCAACTATTCCGTTATTATTCCTAGCTCACCTGATACGGGAAGCGCTCGACTACCTGTTCCTACTTGCCAAGTTTCCTAGAGGTACGCTTACTAGGTTTTGACTTAAACAAATGCTCTAAGTTCCGAGAGAAAAGGGCCGATCCTAGTGATGAACTCAAAAGCATGAATCACCTACTAGTGTTGATTTCTACATATAGGTACTTAACAAAGTCCCATCATCAATACCTATATATTGCTACTTGCGTTTTATTTTCTCTAGATAATTACTTGTCGAAGAAAATCTAAACTAGCAAATAGATTAAGAATTAATGATTCAATTTCTGAACTTAAACCCTTAACAAATAATCCATACAATATTAGCATAGAAATCAATCAATAACATTAATGAATGCAAGAGAACAAGTTTTTCATATCAAATATAGATTCATATTTCTGGCTTCAAATCGCCCTTAACCAAAGAGAGTTTTAGTTAATCATGATATTGGAGTTCATCATCAAATAATAATGGAATAATAAAGTAAAGAAGATGAAAATATTAAATGAAAGCAAACCCTAGTCTCGGCTAGTCATCAAATCTCCCAAGAAGAATACGTGATATCAAAAGAATAGAAACCCTTTCTTTTTATAGCCTTCCCACTTTCCAAAATTAGGTCTTCAAAGTCCATCACCAAAAAGTCCACCAGCCCATGAACCATGTGTGAGAAACCCATGTGAAAATATGTCTCAAAAATATGCTCACCGGAAAACCGGGTTTCCTACGGAAATTGGCTTAATCCGTCACTGAGAAGTCGCCTCTGGCAATTATCTCGTATGACTTCAGTGTCCGAGTCGAGTGCTTACTAGACCGATTGGTTTCGTTGGCCAAGGCCCGTTTTCATTGCAGGCCATAACCCTGTTGCACCATCTGGTGCTTCACAAGCCCGTTTCAACTCTTTGCAGCTTTTATAAAGACCTCGCTTGCAGCCATATAGTGGCGCTCACTCATATTCGGGCTCATAATCTTGCCGCTCACCGCACTACACCCATGCCTTCCAGATACTTGAGCACAACCCATAAGCACCACCAAGGCCATTTCAATTGCTTAACAGCAGCCGCATTGCCACCAATTCAAACCATGCTACCATTTCATCTCGCCTTCGCTATTTACTTTGAAATACCACCGTCAAGATATACCCTTACCATTGTATTCACATAACCAAGTCATAGCCACCCCGAATCACCTGCACCACCACCAGGTTCATTTCGTCATTCAACCAAAAACCCCGTAAAACGTTCCGAACCTGCACTCGACCGCAAAACCGCCAAAGCATAGCCAACAATCACAAACAATACCGCTACCCTTTATCTCGCACTCGCCCATCAAAACAATACCCATATCTCTACATTAGTTCCATGCTCAGTCCAAACTACCAGCATCAAGCCATGTCCGCAAAATGCCCATTCCATCTCAAAGCCTCGCCATTCACGCTTCAATTCGACTCCGCACGCCTTGTTCTCATTGCTCCATTCCCGCAACCATCACCAGCTTTAGTTCAACCCAGCCATTACTTGTGGTTTATTCCTCCGAAATCATTCATATTCAGTGTTCACTATCTCAACTGTAACAAAGATCGATTCAGCCTCCCTGCATCCACCACTCAAGAAGCAACAACACCGCATTCCCCGGCAACTTTCAACTACCACGCACTGGCCGACACCACTGGCCGTAAACACAAACCCTCGTAAACTCCACCGTTAACAACACACAATGCCTCTTTCCTTGCTCCACCATCTATACAGCCTCTTAAAGCACAAACACCGCTAGCTCTCAACCGCAATATCACCTTTCATCTCCTCCAAACAAAATCACCGCCACTCGCAATACAACCCATGAACAAGACACAAGAACCGCAACTTCCCACCTACTCGTAATCACTAGCTCATTGAAATAGTTCCATTCCACACACTTACCGTACATCATTCCTCCAATCGAGATGCACACCTACACCCACCGCTTCCTGGCCATCCAACCCCATCTCACTTCTTCACCACCACCGCACACACAACCTCCAACAATTTCAGCTCCTACTTGAAATGCACCCGTAATCACTTCACACCAAGCGACACTGAATTTGAGCACACCCATCATCTTCACCCGTTTTTTAAGAGCCAACAAAGAATCAAAGATTTAACCTCAGCTAGCCTCTATATTATCAACCATTGTTGCACTTAAATCGAAACATGTTTCGCAATTTGTATACCACCAACAACTTCACTAATACAAATCCTACACTGCCACTGTAATGCCTTCTTCACCGATTTCCTCACATCAATACAAGCTTAAAACTCAAATCGAATCACCACAACCGAGCCATTCCTCCTAACTTCCATACCCAACAACAACAGATCCCCAAATTCCCGCCATTCACATTCACGAATTTGTCCTAAAATCATCTACTCGCAATTAACTCAAGACCGTAAAACCCCATTTCTTCCATGTGATTCTGTCCCAAATCGAACTCAAATAATATTGAAATCTTCTCCATTGATGGCAGTAAACTTGGTTTGTTTTCACCCCAATACTTCACCAAAACTCGATTAAAAATCCACCACAAATGTTATCCAACAAACCCAAGCCTCAAGCAATCCACCAATCCATTCTTCTTTCTTCTTCTCGCTTTCACCGAGACTCTTGAAACTTCTGATGAATTTCGCGATCCCATGGCTGGGTCGAAGGCTACAGCAAGAAAACTAGATCTCTTTCTTTGTTAGCAGCTTCTTCTCGTTCTTTATGTCCCCTCCTCTGTTTCAGAGCAACCCGCAGCCATCTTCAAACTTCCCTTACTGATTCGAGCAATCCCGCATAATGAAAAGTGAAAACACTTCTCAATTCTAGGGTCAGTAGGAATTGAGAATGGATAAAACCACCAGTGACAAAGAAAAGGGGTTACCCATAAATGGTTCTAGGCACCCATTCTTTAGATAAAAGCCACCATAGTGATACTTGGCTTGTCGGGCCATGGAACCGATCGCCTATTTACTTCTTTTTGTTGCGCATATTCTTGGCCGACTCCGAGTATCACCCGCATGTGAAATGACCAAATTCCGTCCTCGCTCAAAATGAATGATTTCTTCTTTGCTCCGCGCGACTCCAAAGCACCAAAAACTCAAATTCACACATAAGATAATATTTTATAAAGAAAACTTAGCTAAGAAAGCATAAACAATAGATAAATATCAAGGTGTTTTAGACACTCCATCACTATCCCATCGAAACGTGATCTAAGCCACTCAATTTGTCCCAGGCGAGTTGAGTGGTCGAGATCGTTTGTGATTGGGAGGTGTAACCACGCTAGTTTGGGCGTGGCGACCAACAACCAGCATGGTATGCGCCTTGGCCGAATGGGTGTGGAGATAGATGGTCTACTGATCATGTTGATGCTCACTGGACCTCGCGCCGAATTCCTCTAAACCCTCCATTCGATCAGAAAAAAGAGGGCGTTGCGATCAATGCAAACCCTAATTAGGGGTTTTGCCGGGTCGCATGCCCACTTTTGGGCGCACGATCGGAACGACCAAACCCATGGTTGGTCTTGACCGATCGGTCATGTGTGTAGGCGGACTTTACAAAGTGAGCGTGTTGACATGCTCTCGGGGCCCTTTGAATCTACATATACACCCTCCATCTATGCATGCTAAGATGGATGGTCAGAGTTTTGCGACACATGTAATGTGCCGTAAAACCCTAATTCTAAGGTTTTTTGTCCATACCGCTTTGTCTTGGATGGTTCGGCAAGCTATGCCACCCTTTTAGGGAGGTCACCATGTGGCCCGTTGGCCTCCAAAGAGGTGAATATTCCAATACCGCTTGGGGCCATTGATTGAACTAAGCCATCCAACCATGCTTGGTGAAGTTGGATGGTCGTGATCGTTTCGAGACCGATATGGACAGTCCAGATTCAAATATGCTCAATCGGCAAGTATAACACACCGAGATATGTATGCTCAATCTAGCTAGTATAACACACCGAGAGTTGTATCCCGTACCGGTATTTCTGATACATGCTTCATTATTAATGCTTGAGGTTCGTGTTACTCGCTCGAGAACAACACTCGGGCCGTCATGCCGCACCTAATGAGTACAGAAATACAAGGCTGTTCATGCATTAATTAATAATGTCAGAATTCACAAGGTATATGGGATTGTTACTACATGCTCCAACCTCGATGAATTTCGTGTATTTAATTCATGTATCACCGGGATTGTTGCCACATGCTCCATTCCTCAGAATTAGTAAAGTGAAGTATTCATCACTTTATCGCTGGCTATCCTTTCATAGATGTCGTCAGCGATAAATTTGGTTTCACCCTTAGCCCTTAAATAAAATCCACCATCAACATTAAGTCCCCCGCTTATCACATAATGGTTACACTATTGTGGGGTAGGCATTAGATAGTGACATATACAGATAAAACTTATGAGACAAAGTTAGATGTTACCGTGAGAGACGAGTCGTCTCCCCTGGAGCATGTCACGTTCAAGAGGCGTTCGTGCGAGCGTTCCCCTAGCATGATGTCAGTCTTGCTCGTCCTCGATCGACCTTGTTATGCCTTGCCGAGAGCCTTCTTCATGATTATTCCGCTCGAGGCGGGGCTGATGTGCCTACCTAACGTCCGGCTGCGCGTCGCTCGCCCGATCGTGGGACTCATCATGCGCCCGCTGATCGAACGGGCTTGTTAGAGGCTCGGCCTTGCTTTCGAACGTGGGACCCACCACCTGCTTTGCTTAGGGCCGCCGTGCTGCTCCACCAATTGGGGCCTGGATGTGCCCGATCAAGTGGGAGTTGTCGTGTGCCCGCTTTGCTTGGGGCCTACAGCCTGCTTCCACCACTGGGGCTAGATGTGCCCGATCATGGGAGCCGCCAAGTGCCTCGTTTGCTTGGGGCCTCAGAGATGCCCTTCACTAATTACCAAACCTATTGCCTCACCCCAACACCGTATCTTTCCCCTTGACCAACACCAGCCTTTGATTTGACGAACCCCCGATGTATATCGTCGTCGACCGACACCTGGCCTTGCTTGGTTAACGTGGCCTAATACATGCCCTTGTTCTGGCCGACGTGGGCACAATACCTCAGCCTGGGACGTTGACGGCTTGACCAATACCCACTGACGTGACCCAATACCATCCTACTTGCGTGACGGGATATCCGCTTTTGCTTGGTTGATGGGATGTTAGCCTTTCGATCTCGACCAACACCGCTTTGCTGATCTGACTAACACGCCTCGTTTGTCGCCCAATACCACTTCGTGACCCGAGCAAGATCGCCTTATGACTCGATCAACACCGTCCTTGCTTTCTTTGCCCATACTTTATGTGCTTGCTCGAGTGTCATCCTTGCTACTCGACCAACACCTAGCTCTTGCCTTGACGAACACCGGTCTTGCTAACCAACATCGGTCTTCCCCTTTGCTCGAACGTGGGAACTAGGCGTGCTTGTTTTGCCCAAACCGAACCTTGTATGTTCGAACGTGGTGTGGGTCCCGCCGAGAGAGTTGAAGCATCTTCCGGGAGCAAAGGTGTCCCCGAGAGCGTTGAAGCAACTTCTAGTGGGTGGAGCTGGAAGCATTTTTATGCCGGGAGAGAGTATTAAAGAAGTTCTTGGATCGACGCAGCAAGGAGTTTCATGTCGAACCCCACCCCCAAGCGTGGTTTACGTGGCTCTATCTTTGTATGCCCGATGGGTCTTTGTACGTAATGGTCGTTGATATGGTGAAGCTCTAGATGGTGGCTAATCGACGAGCAACAACAGCTCCCACAACAACAGATCATAAGAGATCGTGGGTGAGAGGCGTGATAGATACGGGCACGAACTTGGCGCTCTTCATATAGTGGTAGAGATCGTCTCATTGTTAGAGGGATAAACCGGAACCGATGGCTTTCTTGGACGTTCCTTCATGAAATAGAGAAGAGGGAGACAATCCCCCGCCCACGAGTATCCGTAGCTTTGGACTTGATAGATGTTGTCACGCTTAGGTTCATGAGGTCGTTTTGAGATAGGCAAAGGGTAAGCAAATCTGGCCATACTCCTTGGTAACGCAACTAAATCTTCTACGGAGACAAACTTTGAAAGCGTTTCATTGATGGGGTTACCATCGATCCAGATATGGAATATCTTGGACGTTGTTTTTACCATTACTGTCAGGCATATGGTGCCGGAGTTGGAGTCATGCATTTTGGACGCCAGATGTTGTATCTCGGTGGCTTCCTCTTGCCGCTTCATCGAAACGCTTATGGAAGGTCAAGGTTGTATTGCCTGTTGGTGGGATGTATGCTTCCACGAACATCATTAGCTCTTCATTACCGGAAGGCCCGGTTCTTTTCCAAACAGGTAGATGCTATCAGTAGATGAGCGTTCACCGCCTTCACGAAGTCCGCAGGATGACCAAAGTGCAGATTCTCCAACATAACACTGAGACATGCACCATTCTCTCGATAGAGTGATTCGCCCCGATTCTTCCTCGACATGACACGCGGACATCGTTATCTTCTAAGGTCGCTTCACTTCGAGGTGTCGGCCGTGGATCCGAAGATGTTCTATGCTCGGCTTGTCCTGGGCCGACATAATAGGGCTAACCCTTTGTGATGATTCAGAGATGACAATATTTGTTGAATCCTCCGAAACTCTTCACTTTAGTGTAATCTAGACGAAACTTGATCCTTTCTTCAGCAGGGGTGAATGAAGAAAAGTCTCACCTTGCCCATGAAGTTTTGGAGCTCCTTCACGCTCACGGTGAGACATTTCCTTTGAGGATAGCTTGAGTCTTGGATTTGACTACTATATCATCCACGTAGTCTTCGACTTGCTTATGCATCATGTCGTGGAAGATTGCCGTGATAAATACGTTGATAAGTCAGACCGGCATTCTTTAAACCAAAAGGCATAAAAGTATGTAAAAAATTGCCAAGAGGAGTTCGAAAGGTCGCTTTACTTGCGTCATGCTCATACATCCTTATCTCGATTATAGCCGCTATAACCATCCATGAAGGGAGAACATGCCGTGTCCGCGGGCGGGCGCTTACTAACATGTCGATGTGTTAGCAGTAGGAAAGTCGTCCTTGGGGCAGATTGCTCAAGTCTCTCGGAATCCACGCAACACCGGATTCGCGCCCGAATTGCCTCGGGAGATTGTTGACCGGGTTTGGACGGAGATTGTATGAATGCTTACACAAGGTCCAGCTAATGGAGATAGGCCTAGGAGATTCCTCATCGTGCCGAGCCTCATCGCCAGGGAGTTGGTACCATCTTGCAACTCGTCAGGGAGCGTCTAACACTTCTTCTTGTGGCTCGTCGTTGTTGTAGCATTCCGTTGGGCGAAGAGAAGAATTGAGACGCTTTGTCAAGAAGTGATGCATTATGGGGCCTATCCTTCGACGATGCAAGTCGGTCCTCTCTCCCCCGGATTGGATGCCCATGTGGGGAGTGGGATGCAACGAACTTGTTTGATTTCGTGGAGCTCTCTGGTTCAAACAATTCCACTCCACATATTGGTGCATATGAGAAAACGATGCAGTGAATACGAACAACTTATTTATTCAGATAGTTCTTGTATTGGTGATACAGTCGAGTGGACGCATCCTATTTTCATGAAGCCATGGTCTCCAAAGATAATGTGGTAGGTGTCTCCTTCTCTATGACTTCGATTTCACCTTTGATTGACCGGGCCCTACGTACAAATCCAGATTGACATACCCGTACGTGTTGGTTTGGTTTCCTTCAAGTCCGTCATTGTGGTAGTCCGCCGTACAATCTTGCATGGGCTAACCTTGGCTGTCCCGGAGAGTCTTGAGAGTAATCACATTCGAAGATGCTCCTCGTGTCAATGAGGGCCCTCCCGAACTCGAACCCTTGATGCGTGCGCTGCAAGAACATGTAGGTCTTGCCAGGACCTTCCCTCCGCCATCATGTCGTCTTCTCGTAAATGTAACATTATTTACGGGATATTTCCGATGTGCTAGGACTTCGGACGTGAAGGAGTCGTGTACGCCCGAGAGATATTTTATTAATTGCAGCAAACGTCTCGCCTCATTGATTCTTCGAGAGGTGCAAGAGTTCACAAGCTTTCCACTAGAGATGCCACTTCCCGATCCACCGGTCTCCGGTTCGTAGTAAAGTCGTTGATCCGAGGGGAACTAGCCCCTGCAGTAGAGGTCTCCCGAACGCTCATCTCCTCGATGTCATCTTGATGAGAGATCGAAGTATGTGCCGTTTCCGCTTCTTTGATTAGCTCCATGTTCTTTGTGTGAATCTCCTGCACCCGTGCTAGTTCGTTTAATGTTGAAATCTCCGATCATGCCGTCAGATACGCGTTAGGAGGGAGGGGTATTCGTTTGAGGAACCATAATGATTTGAGACTGTCGAGGCGGTCCTAAGACCAACCATCTCGAAATTGATTGAATGGTATCAAGAAATTGACTTTACAACCGAGAGATTAACCTCCCACTCGTGGTCGCCAATTGTTTATGGGGCTTAAAACTATTTCTCGGTTTTGGTAATTTGGGGTGTGTGGATGAGAAATGAGTCTAAACGTTAAACAAATGCACCGCACTGGAGTGCTTGTAGATTCGAGAAATCAATTTGTAGAAAATCCGGCTTAAACCAAGAAATGGTCGTTCTGCACTTGTTTCGGTCACAAAGTGAAGGATATGGGGTTGATCTTGGGAGGTAAGCGAAGAAGGTGTTGAGATTGTGAAGGGTGTTGGCTATGTATGACTTGTATCGAAAGTCGAACCGGTTTATGTGATGTTTATCGGGCATGCGGTGTTTGAATACGATTATATCAACACTTGCCTCTGTTGTCTTGTCTGCCTTGTTCCCGGCTGGAAAATAGGAGGAGAACCTATTTATACAAGTCTTTAAGCTTCTAACCTCGTGGGAAGTGGAGAAAGTGGAGGATGGGGTGGAGTCGTGGGTCAGTGTCACACCCACCAGCTCCCGCCCACTTCTCCAATCATCACTAACCGTCCATGACTTCGACACGTTCTTCTGTGATGGCTACATGCTGCACGTTGTATATGGGTGAAAACTATTTCTACCGCTTTTTGGTAATTTGGGGGTGTGATGAGAAATGAATCTAAAACCATAAACAAATGCACTACACGAGAGTGCATGTGATTCGAGAAATCAATATGTACAACTCGGCCTAAACTAAGAAATGGCTGTTCCGCATTTGCTTCTAGTCACAAAGTGAAGGAGATGGGGTTGATCTTTAGGGTGGGGAAGCGAAGAAGGTGTTGAGATTCTCAAGGTGTTGGCTGTGTATGACTTGTATCAAAGTGAACCGCTTGCGTGGATGTGTTAGTCAGCTCCTGTGTGTTTGAATACGATTGTATCAACACTTGCCCTCGTTGTCTTGTCTTGCCTTGTTTTTGAAAAAAAAAAAAATAGGAGGATAACTCATTTATACAAGTCTTTAAGCCTAACCTCGTATCTCGTGGGAAGTGGAGAAAGTGGAGTGTTGGAGCAAGTGAGACTGTGTTGGTGTCACACGACTGGCTTTGCCCACCCTCCCATCATCACTAACCGAGTAACCGTCCATGACTTCCCCGACACGTTCAAGGATGGGCGCATGTGTGCGCCGCACGCCGTAAACCGCTAAACCAATACCCCCAAAGCATGTATCCCCAAGTTTGTGACATGATTGATGTCCGAGTGTGTGGATCGTGGGACCCACGAAAGTAGCATGTAATGCTAGATTAAATAACTAAGTTATTTAGGAGTCGATACTTGTGAAGTATCCTCAGGTATTCTATGTGTACGCACGAGTATATTCAAGATATGAAGCATCGCTTGCTCGAAAGGCCTCAAAATAACCTCATGTCCAGCTTACTTCATGTGATGGTTTGAGGTCGCGTAAGCAAGTCCTCCTCGCCGACCACATGGGTGGTAAAGTGACGGGGTGGTGATCACTATGACGCCCACCGACCAATGAAATCCCGACTGTGGTCAGAGTAACTAAGCCGGTGAAATTGGACTGACGATATGATTTTGAGACACTCATCAGCGACCGTTAGTGGAATTAGGTTTTAGATGAGGCGCTAAGCACCACTTTTCATCTTGGTCGAATCCAAGCTTGGGGCACGATTTTGGCATGGCCGATCGGGAGGCAGCGGTAGACGGCATGCCGATATACATGCCCATACCTCATCATCCCGTGAGTGGATCTGACCGCCTCAATTTGTCCTAAGCAAAGAAGAGCGGTCGATTGATTTACAACAGAAGTTTGTGTCCGCAAATGACGCGCCATGCCAACTTCGGGCACGCGTTTAGCGTGGGCGACCAAGTTTGGTCGGGTCCCGCCGATTGGTTCGGGTGTGTATGTGGTAGGCTTCGGGGTGTTCACGCCTATACCATCAGCCCCATGGAAACGTGATCTAAGCCACTCAATTTGTCTAGCGAAGCTGAGTGGTCGAGACCGCTCGTGATTTGGAGGTGTGACCACGCTAGTTTGGCGCAAGTGGGAACAACTGCATGGTATGCCTTGGCCGATCGCTGAGGAGATAGATGGGTCTACTTGATCATGTTGATGGTCACCGGACTTGCTCGGCCGACTCCTAAACCCTCCATTCAATCAGAGAAAGCGGACGCTTGCGATCAATGCAAACCCTAATTAGGGTTTTTTCTACAAGCAAGCATGCCCACTTTGGGCGCACGATCTGAACGTATCAGCCATGGCTGGTCCCGACCGATCTCATGTGTGGCGGGTTACCGTGAGCGTGCTGACATGCTCCGCCCTTGAATCTACATCCACGTTCTCCATCTATGACCGCGAAGACGGATGGTTGAAATTGTTTTGCGACACATGTATGCCGCAAACCCTAATTTAGGCTATTTCGCCCATACGCTTTGGCTTGGACGGTTCGGGCAAGCTATGCCACCTTTTGGGAAGGCCGACCACCATGTAGCCCGCGTTGGCTCGGGTAGTGAATATTCTAATACCGCTTGGGGTCATGGATTCATTTAAGCCATCCAATCATGTCGTGAAGTTTGGATGATCGTGATCGCTTGTGAGACCGGGATATGGACAAACCCGCATTCAAATATGCTCAATCTAGTATAACACACCGAGAGATGTATGCTCAATCTACTAGTATAACACACTGAGAGTTGTAGCATGTACGGGTATTTGTACATGCTTCATTATTAATGCTTGAGGTTCGTGTTGCTCCGCCGAGAACAACACTCTGCCGTCATGCCGCATCAATAATGAGTACGTGAAATACAAGGTCGGCCATGCATTACTCAATACGTCGTAATTCACAGGTATATGGGATTGTTGCTACATGCTCCAACCTGGATGAATTTCGTATTTAATTCACAGAATACCGGGAATGTTGCCACATGCACCATTCTAGGTGAATTGGTAAAGTGAAGAAGTATTCACTTTTACGCGGGCTATCCTTTCAGTGATGTCAACGCATAAATTTGGTTTCACAATTTTAGCCTGAACTAAAATCCACCATCAACACCGTAAACCGCCGCACTAACACCCCAAAGATGTATCCCCAGGGCTTGTGACATGATTGATGTCCTGAGGTGTGGACTGTAACCGTAAGGTAGTATGTATTGCTAGACAAATAAATCTGCTTATTTAGGAATTCGATACTTTGAAGTATCGTGTGTGTATTCTATGTGTACCGCATCGATTATATCCCGCATTAAGCATCGCTTCGTTGAGCGTCTCAAAATAGCCTCATGTCCACTTTACTATGTGATGGTATGGAGGTTGTGCATAAGTCCTCCTTGTCCGACCACATGGTGTGGTAAAGTGACGGGTGGTGATCACCATGACGCTCACTCACCAATTAAATTAACCCGACTGTGGATGTATAACCAAGCCTAAGTAGAAGGGACTGACGAGATGATCTGAGACACTCATCTCGCGAATCAGTAGTGGAATTAGGGTTTAGAAGAGAGTGCGTAAGGCACCACTTTTCACCTTGGTCGAATCCAAGCTTGGGATACGATTTTGCATGGCCGCATCAGGCATGCGTGTAGACTCCATGCCTTATACATGCCCATACCTCATTGTCCCGTGAAAGTGTGATCTGGACCCGCTCAATTTGTCCCAAGAAAGAAGAGCGGCCAGATTTGATTTACAAACAAGTTTGGTGCCGCAAATGCCGCGCGTCATGCCGACTTCGGGCACGCGTTTCAAGACGACCAAGCTTGGTCGGTCCGCCGATTGTTCGCATGTAGGTGGTAGGCTGGTGTTCACGCCATACCTTATCGTCTCCATGGAAACGTGATCTAAGCCACTCAATTTGTCCGGCGTTGGAGTAGTCGAGACCGCCCGTGATTGGGAGGTAACCACGCTAGTTTGGGCGTGCGACTGAACAACCTGCATGGTATGCCTTTGCCGAATGTGTAGAGTTAGATGGGTCCACGGTGATCATGTTGATGCTCACCGGACTGGCTCGGCCGACTCCTAAACCCTCCATTCAATCAGAGAAAATGGGACGCTTTACATCAATGCAAACCCTAATTAGGGTTTTGCCGGCCGGCAAAGATGCCCACTTTGGGCGCACAACTGGAACGACCCATCCATGGCTGGTCCCGACCGATCGGTCATGTGTGGCTGCTTACGTTGAGCGTGCTGACATGCTCTGGCCCTTTGAATCTATATCTACACCTCCATCTATGCCTGCGAAGATGGATGGTAGAGACTGTTTTGCGACACATGTAATATGCCGCAAACCCTAATTTAAGGTTTTTGTCCATAATGCCTTTTGCTTGACGGTTCGGGCAAGCTATGCCACCCTTTGGGGAGGCCGACCATGCGGGCCCGTGTGGGCCTGTGAGTGAATATTCCAATACCGCTTGGGGTCACGGATTCGACGTAAGCCATCCAACCACGCTGGTGAAGTTGGATGGTCGTGACTGCTTATGAGACCGATATGGAAAGTCCGTATTCAAATATGCTCAATCGGGCTAGTATAACACACCGAGAGGTGTATGCTCAATCGGGATATTATAACACACCGAGAGTTGTGGCCTGCATGGGTATTTCTGCATACGCTTCATTATTAATGCTTGAGGTTCGTGTTGCCGTGGCCGAGAACAACACTCGCCGTCATGCCGCACCGTAATGAGTACATGTGAAATACAAGGGCCGGGTCATGCATTAATTAATAATGTCAGTAAATTCATTCAGGTATATGGGATTGTTGCTACATGCTCCAACCCGATGAATTTCGTATTTAATTCACAGAATCGGGGATTGTTTGTCACATGCTCCATTCTCAGGTGAATTAGTAAAGTGAAGAAGTATTCATCACTTTATCGATGGCTATCCTTGCGAGTGATGTCGCCGCATAAATTTGGTTTCACAATTTTAGCCCCGAACTAAAATCCACCATCAACCGTAGTCTAATTCCCTAATACTATGATCATGTCTCACTATTAGAGTAATATATCCAATACACAGCTTCCACAAAGTTATGTTTTCAATATAGAAACGACTTGAAAGATACGTTAGGAATGAAACAAAGTTCAAGTCAATATTACTAACCTCAAGAGGAAGGATGATGTGTGCGTTGTAGTTCGTTACTTCTTCACGTTCTTTCGTGTCTCGAGTAATACTTGTATGTCTCAACATTCCTAGACTTTCTACTCTAACCTAAATGAGGTTTTCTCTAGTATATAATCAAGCGACTCTTAGATGAGTATTGATACCAATGCTTGGTGGGTTCAACCGAGCTATGCTCTAACAATACTACTTGTCCAGATCCTATTATAAATATTAACAATATAATGCTAAAGGGAAGAACATAAGACACCAGAAGTTTTGTTAACGAGGAAACCACAATAGCGTAAAAACCCGGGACCTCGTCCATATTTGAACACCAAACTATATTAAGTCCGTTATAGAGAGCTCACAATCGACTTCATACTGGAATGTAGTTGAGACCAAATTCACCCTCCAATCGATTCGATTCTAATCGCTCGTTACATCTTTTGAACCTCTCAAGGATCCACGCAATTGATTCCCTTAATTGACGCCCTTACTACCTAAGAGAAGAAGATACCAATCTTCCATACAGAGATAATCCTATTTCATTTCCTTTAGATCAAAGAACAAGGCTTGGAAATTTGTTTCTGATGAGACATAGCTAGCAAACCTCATAATCTAGGAACAGTTACACTTTAAGAAGGCCGAGAAACTTGGATCTTTAACCACCTCTTAAGAACAATCATGAACTAATCAATTAAGAATAGTTTTCAGATATCTATCTTGAGGAATAAAAATCGGGAGAAGAATATAACTTTTGATTTCCACTATCTTGCTCGAAAGAGATTACGAGAACCTCGATCACGTAAAATTAAGATCGATAATACACGAACTATTAAGGCAAAGATAGTTGGACCTGGCTTTACGAATCCCCAAGTGAAGTCTTTAAGTCGTAGACCTAATTATGTTTCTCAAAGGAAACCTAGGTCAATATAGGACGACTCTAGCAATCAACTAGGGACACAAAGTGTCGTGGATTGAATTTCCCGGTTGAAGGAGCATATCTATTTATAGATGTCAAAAACCGAGGGTTGTCGAATTCAATCTAAGATAACTTGAGATTCAAGCAAACACTTTCTTTGTTTAGGTGAAACTCTAATTAGGATTTGAAGTAAGCATATGAGAAGTTACTCGAAATCACACAAAGAATATACACGGTGGTGGATTCTGGCTTAGTGTATAATGGCTTTTTTTCACTACAAATATGCCTTATGAACTAAAGCAATACAATGATCATCCAAACACTTAAGAATTAATCAAGATCAACCTACACAAGGATTTTTAGTGATCAATGATGTCTTAGAGGTGTTTATGAGAGTCATTGCAATGCTAAACATATTTAAAGCATAAGTCTTTGAGCATCTGATAAACATTCACTGTTGGTGAAACGGTTTGCAGAACCGTATAGGTTGTGCATGAATCCCGAGCGCAATAGTTCTTGAACTGAGTTGGCAAACTGTTATGTAGCTCGTGAACTCATATAACAACAGTTTGTGAACTGGGTTCGCCAACCGTTAGCCTAATACCAAACTCATATCATCATTGTTCGTGAACCGGTTTAGTGAATTGTCCCCGTATAAACCGCAAGGTTTTCGAACTGGTTTGCGAACCTTCCTTATTCCAAATTTCAGATATCTCTGGCTTGTGATATGGTTCGCCAACCCAACCTGAAAGCGGGAAATAACAATAAAATCTCGAATTACTCTTGATGTTTGAAACATTCTCAAATGATAAAATCATTTGTATGGGCAATTTTCAATTGATCCACAATTAATTCTTGAACAATAAATTGTTCTCAAATAATATTGTTAAGGACCTTTGAACATCCAAAATTAGTTTGAATCATATTTCAGATGTTTAACAAGACAAGCTTGACTCGCATTTTTTTTTTTTTGTAATAAATCTACTAAAGTCATACGACATAGTTTCAAATAGATAGAATGGTAAAGCTTGTGAGTAAAACAGAATTGTTCAAGATTCGCATACCTTGTTGATGAATTTCTCCAAATGTATTAGTAGATTTCGGTCTTCGAAGGTTGCCACTGTAGTGGATACTAGCCGGGCCGCCCGACAACGCACACGTTGGCCGCATTCCGGCGGGTCGTCATTTAAGGCTCTCGACAAACTCAAACACTCGACTAAGTCTAGAATAATTTCTTCAACAATTGTCATACTCTTCCAACTTGGTTATTTCCCATTGAGGTAAATTTTATAGTCTCATTACAAAAGACCCGCTAACGAGTTCATAACGCCCTAGTGACGGATCGGAAAACTACGCCTAAGGCGCGTATGCCAAAACTCCCTGATGTGCTACTTTGATGCTAGTGACCAGGTCATAAAGATTCGCTTAACTTTGCAAGTATGCTCCGCAAGCATGATGCAGCTTTCCACACCGCTCTAACTTACCCTTGTTCATGAAGGGTATAAAGCCATTCATGTATCGGCTTCCCCCGAGTCTTGTCCGGGCACAAGGCTTGCCTTGGACTTGGATATAGGTCATACCTATTTCCACATCCTTACTTTGTTTGGGCATTGAGATGAAATGCATGCACTTATCTTGTTTGTAATGAAGGTGCATCAACCGTGCTCATGTCGTACTTGCCTTATATCAAAGATCACCTAATGATAGGGTGTAGAATACATCCTATTTACTATCTATTGTTTATGCTTTCTTTGCTATTTTTCTTGTAAATTATGTATTTTACGCTTTGTTTTGAGTTTTATAGCTACTTTGGAGTCGCACCTGAGGAAAAGAAGAAGAAATTACTCTATTTGAGCCAAAAGGGCAAAATTGTCATTTAAGGGGTGAACACTATTTGGAGCCCAGTCAAGGTTAAGGGGCAACTTTCTGGAGGAATACTATAGACGTGCCAACATAGGTTAAGGGGCTGGAAACTTTGGCTAGCCTCATCGTGGTGACCACCTAATATAGGCACCCATCTGGGGTGGTTCTTATGTTGGGCGTCTCAATCCCAGATTATTACACAACCCTAATGTTTTCTCTCATTCATATCATATCATTCGGTTCTACCTGAATGAGAGGAAAGAAGAAAAAGCTGCGCAGCAGCTGAAGAACAGATCGAGAAATTGAAATTACGAAAGATGGATGAACTTGATGCTGTCATGGCAGAGATCGAGATGCAGAGAAATTGAAGAACTGAAAAAAGAGATAACGAAAGCAGCGGATGCTGCTATTAAAAATTCGAGAGAATTGATGAGGTAGAGAATTAGGGGTCGTGCAATTGAAGAGATGGGTTGGCTTAAATGGGTTTGAGATCGATGTTCAACCAAGAGACGATGAGAAAGCTCAGATGGGTATGAGGTTGAGTTGAAATTGATGTTGAGATTGAGGTTCTGTTGTTGAACCGATGGGTTTCTGGAACTGAGATTAAAGAGATTTAATGGAGGTGAAGGTGGTTCTGTTATTGTAGGGTTTGCTGGAATCGATTGGTTTGGTGATGCTGTAAAATGATGATGAAATTGTTGTCAGTCTCAGAGATGGTGAGTTGAAGATTCAGGGAAGAGAATGGGTTCGATTTGTGTTAGCCTGAATTCAAGATGGAGATGTTGATGTTCAAGGATGTGGTGAAACTGGAAGGCATAATTGATGCAGAAATTGCAGCTGTGATGAATTAAATGATAAACACATGGAGAAGGAATTGGTGATGGTTGGTCTGAGTTCAATAGAGAAGAGAACAACTAGTTGTGGTGCAATGGCTAGGTTAGAAGATGGAGTTAGAAGACCTGCTGCTACCGTTACAGGGAGATTGAATAAATGGGTTTGAAAATAGATGTATGCTAGGATTTGAACAGAGATAGATTGAAGATTTGATGTGAGTTGAAGAAGAATCGAAGATGTGAATGAGCAGTGCTGCTGTTATACAGGGTTGTGATGGAGTTGGAAATGCTGAGATAATGGGTTTCTTTGTGGATTGTTGGTATTACGGTCATGGCCACGGTTTTTGAGGTTTAAACAGATTGAAAGAAAGTGCCAGGGTTGTGCAGTATTATTGGTGGTTGCAGCTGTTGCAGGCAAGGTTGAGTTTTGCCATGGAATTGTATTGAGCTGAAACTGGTGTTGATCTTATGAGATGGAGATGAGGTTGAGAATTCAGTGCAGAGGAGACACAGCAGCTGGAATGGCTAGGTTGTTGGCGTGGAGTGGCAAATGGAAGAGAATGAATAAAATGGTGCAAGTTTGGTTTGTAAGTGGCAATGCAGGCCATCACAGTGGAAGCACAATCATGGTGCGCTCATAAACCGGGCAGGTGCAAATGGCATAGGCCGAGTGACTCGCACCGAGCCGGACTCCGACTCGTCTGAGTAGCTATCCGATCCAGCCGATCCAGATCAGCCGAGTAAGACAAGTCAGCCACCTAGGGAGCTGACTCATGTGACTCAGTGTCTAACTTCCCTCCTTTTGATTGGTAGACGGTTTGACCCGTTTGACCGTTAGTCCTAACGGTGGATCGACGGAATATTAAATCGAATATACCGATGACGGTGAAATTTTCAGGTGGCCGGCGATGACTTTTCCGACGGATTAGGCCATAATACCGTTTTAAGCGACCAAAATTCCGAATTCTGTTGACTTCTCTCATGGGTGTGAAGACTTGGACTTGGAATTGGATGGAGAATTTGGCTAAAATTTGGAAAGAGAAGATGGGAGTTGAGAAAGGCTTGGATTTGGAAATTGAATTGCAAAAGGAAAAGGATTCTATTCCTTGGAAGATTTGGAGAATATTGAAGCCTATAAATAGAGAAGTTTTACACATATCTTTTTACACACCTCTCTACACACACAACACTTGTGTTTTTGCTTGCAATTCTTCTTCTTAATTATTTGTGTGAACTTGAAAATTCTCCTTTTAATAATTATTTGAGTGAATTTCAAAAGCATGAGTAGCTAATTTTCTTATTGATTGAGGATGAATTCCTAGTTCTTAATATATGATTTGAGTTTTGTTTCAATTCTATCTTGAGATTTTTCACATGATTATCGTTTGTTTTTACTAATAGGAATGTTTATTCATTCATTCATGATTGATAGATTGTTTAGAGTGCACGCTAAATTGATTTGTTAATTTGATCTAAAGCTAGTGAAAGTTTGGGGATAAGTAATCGTTTCTTGACTCTTTACATAAGTAGCAAACACGAGACCTTGCGGAGGGATTTAGTGGAGCAATTGTGTGTGAAAACAACGTTAGCAAGTAGACCTTGATCTAAGAGTCTAACTACTAATATTGACCTAATAAGTTCATAAATCTTAATGCGTTTATTTAAATTGCATCTAGAGTGATCTACTACTAGGTGGTTTGGTAAATAGAATCCGGTAGTCGAGAACTTCCGTATCCGGTGATATAAGGGATTTAGGGGTTTAGCACCGATCTGCATTTGCTTTACCTCGGTTGGTGGTAATTTGTGACTAATAACAAGTAGAAAAGAACATAACTTTAATCATTGTTTTGCAACGAAGAATGATTCCTTGATCTTATCTCTCTTATTGCTTTCAACTTTATCTTTTAATTGCTTTGTTTATTTTCTTTTGCTTTATACATCCCCCTTTTTGTGACAATTTTTACAACTAGAATCTCTTGCTCCTCGTGGGAACGAACTTGACTTCCATTATATTATTTTTAATTGAGTGGAAATATTAATTAATTTGATTGCACCTACGACACGCATCAAATTTTGGCGCCGCTGGAGCGGGGAGCAGTGTATTTCTTTTTGTTATATTCTTGCTTTGTTAGATTCTATCCGTATCTAACTTAGTTTTGAGAATCTTGTTTCGGTGTATACCTTTGGTGAATGCTTAAGAAGGGCAGACCGAGTCCAATACGTCTTCGATCCCGGCACTCAACTAAAGGATTTCATTCGAGCGATTAACACTTCACTTCCTCCTTCTTCATCAAGTGATTGGACAAAGAGGAAGAAACGATGGGTGATCGTACACTCGAGGACCTAGCTTCTCACAGGCTTAATACGCAACAATGGTGTATCCAAACTAACTCAACCTTCGAGATCAAGCCGGGGTTTATTAGAGAGTTGCAAAGTTCCATGGCATGGTGAATGAGGACCCAAACAAACATCTTATGGACTTCTATACCATAGTTATGGCTATGCTTCCACGGAGACTAATGTGGATGGAGCAATGTTGAAAGCTTTCCGTTTTCTTTGGCGGGCAATGCTAAGGAATGGTTATATTATTTGCCTTCCAGAATTATCACAACATGGAATGGTATGAAGAAACTTTTCCTCGAGAGATATTTTCCCGCATCCAAAGCTTCTCAAATTCGCAAGGAGATTTGTGGATTGAAACAACAAGTGGGAGAGTCGTTGTATGAATGTTGGGAGCGATACAAGAGGTTGGTGGCAAGCTGTCCACACTATCAATTTAGTGACGTTATGATACTCCAATACTTCTACGAAGCTCTCAACCCAAGTGATAGGTATCTTCTTGACTTGCGGGTGGTGGTGCACTAATGAACAAGACGGTGACCCAAGCTACCGAGTTGATTGAAAAGTATGGCGGCAAACTGCGCAACAATTCTACACAAGGGATGAACCCATGGTTAGGCGAGTGCATGAAGTTAGTGATTCATCGTCACATCTTGATCAAAGGATGAGTAACATGGAGAAAATGATTCAAAGGATGGCGGTTATTATTCGGATGATGAGACCGAACAAGTCAATGCTTTATATCCAAATCAAAGGTAGAGGTACGATCCATACTAGGAATACTTACAATCCCGGTTGGAAGGATCATCCCAACTTTAGTTATGAAAATAAGCAGCGGCGGTTCCAATCCGTCGAGCCTTAAGGTGGTTTCCAACAATCACGTTTCCAATCTCAACAACAATTTCAACCACAACAAGTCAAGGAACGTGATTCTTCGAATGATGACAAGCTCAATGCGTTGATGCAAGGTATGCAAGGTCTTACTTCTATGTTCCAACAAAGCCAACAAAAGACCGATTCGGCCATCAAGGATTTACAAACTCAAGTGGGCAATTAGCGACCGATGTGAACTTATTGAAAGCTCAGCGTCCACAAAGCTTCCTTCACAACCATTTGTTAATCCAAGAGAGAGCGTTAATGCGATTACTTAGAGGAGTGGGAAACAAGTGGAGCAACCAAATCAACAAGATAAAGTGTATGATGAGAAAGAGGAAATTGAAACCGCACCAAAGGAGAATACATCCCCAATCAACCAACCCGAGGAGACGGTTCTTACTTTCACAACTCCACCCCCGTTTCCTAGCTAGATTTGCTAAATCAAAGAAAGACTTGGAATACAAGGATATGTGGGACATCCTTAAGAAAGTACAAGTCAATATTCCACTCATTGAAGCTATTCGTCAAATTCCTCGTTGTGCAAAGTTCTTAAAAAGAGTTGTGCATGAAGAAGAAAAGGTTAAAAGGGAATGAAGTCATGAGTGTGGGGGAGAATGTCAAGGCGTTCATTCTCAGAAACTCCCACCAAAATTAAAGGACCCCGGTAGTTTCAATATACCTTGCAAAATTGGTAAAACAAGGTTTACTAAGAGCTTTACTAGATTTGGGAGCATCGGTTAATGTTATGCCTTCCTCGATTTATGATTCTTTGAATCTTGGTCCTCTTAAAGAGACCGGGGTAGTTCTTGAACTTGCTAACCGATCTAATGTTTACCGAAAGGGATTGTTGAGAATGTTTTGGTGCAGGTTAATGAGCTTGTATTTCTGGCCGATTTCTATGTCTTAGACATGAATGATGAGAATTCTTCCAAGTCTACACCTTTGCTATTGGGTAGACCATTCTTAAGCACCGCCGGAACAAAGATTGATGTCCAAAATGGCACCTTGACTATGGAGTTTGATGGTACACTCATCCACTTCAATATCTTTGAGACAAAGAGATACCCTAGTGATGTGAAGTCATGTTTTCCGTGAAAGAGATTGATCAGGGCTAATGAATCTTGCAAAAGCTAAGTCGGGCCGTCGACTTTAAAACAAGCGCAATGGGAGGCAACCCATAAGTTTTGTATTTCTTATCCTTTTGCTTTTTATTTTTGTTATTTCTTTTTCTTGTTCCATAACATGTTAAAATTTCCCACCTTGACTTTACTAGGAGGATTCAATTACATTGAGGACAATGTAAGGTTTAAGTGTGGGGGAGTGGTTAAGCATGTATTTTTAAAAAAAAAAAATTACAAAAAAAAAAAATTAAAAAAAAAAAAAGTTTTACCTAAAACTTCAACTTTTAGAGATTTTAGAGTCCCTAGCATACTTCTAGGTATGTTTACATAGAGATTTTGGCCAGGCATAATTGAACTTGGAAGTGTTAGGGAACTACATTCGGATTTCTTGCTTGTTAGAGTGTTAAATAATGGATTTAATCATGCCGGTGATGCGAATTTGGTGCAGGGGAGAAATGCATTATTAGAGTTGCTGATCAATCATTAGTGGAGACTACTCGTATTCATATCATGTGAGGCACCGACCAGAAATTTTTCCATCTATTAAGAGCTTTCTTTTGAGTGTGTGTCAGACGTTAATTCCGGGTAGAATGGTGAGATACCCAACCTCCCACCAATAGAAGCACTACTCTTTGATCTCTTGAGTGCTAATTTTGTCAATTATAAGGGTGACGTCTATAGATGAAAGCCTCCTTCTTGTAGTTCGATTTGCAGTTAGCACCATTCTCTCTCGCAACAACAACGGATCCATAGAAACACCATCATCATCAATAAGGAGCGACATCAAAATCTACAAGGAAAGTTGGAAAAGTTCAAGGTTTACAAGCAACGGAACGAGAAAAAGAGCAAATGTCAAATTCAAGTAAAGCAACATACAAAGAGCAGATTTTTACATATATGTTGAGGACTTACAATACAATGAGGTAATTTTATATCCAAGTATGAAGACTTATTTATAAGAGCAAAGAAAAGTAAAAGGTGAGAATTATTGAAGTTTATGATTTTGAGGCGATACAAGTTGTGAAGAATCAAGCGGTAAAATACTTCTTCCACGGCCATGGTTTATTTTGTATTTAATTTCTCTTGTGTTCAAAAAAAAAAAAAAAAAAAAAAAAAAAAAAAAAAAAAAAAGAGAAATATTTGTATTATTTTTATAAGCCGTAGGGAAGGAAAATCTATAAGGAAGTTTCAAGCGACAAGGATTTAAGGAAAAAGAGTTACAAATTGTTAAGGATTTATAAAATTCGAGAGTTTATCATCAATAGTTGAAAACCGAAGACGAAGACCAAGAAGATCAAGACGAGGAGCGGAAGACGTTTCTATTGGATGCCGTGAGAGTGGTGTTATCATAATTGGCAATCGGATGTGAAGGTGAGTAAGTAATTTCATCCTCGATAATAATGGTTGATTTCCTTTCGTAGAGATCGTCGGAGAAAAATGGTTTTCAAAATGTTAAAAGATGTGGAGTTTTTAAAATATTTGGAAGTTGTCCTTCCCACCATTCAACGTGTTGCAGATTTCTCTCTTCATTCTACCGCACACATGTGAGAACCATAAAAAAGCCGTCTTTTTGAGTGCAATTATCATAAAATCCTTTTGGTGAGAAAAAAGTCTTTTCGAGGCGAAATGCTTATTGATCGTTTCTCAAACACGCATTCTCTCATTATGGTGTGGTTATTTCTCACTCAACATTTAAGAACGAGAATATGTTCTTTAGTATTTCTAACTTCTTATTACTAGCATGCGAGAAATTGTATGTCCTCATAACTCTTTGGATGCTTAGGACGCTTGAGCAGCTTTGAAGTTGTGAGTTTTTAGTTTGATTTGCTCGAGGACTAGCAAAGTCTAAGTGTGGGGAATTTGATAGGGTGTAGAATACATCCTATTTACTATCTATTGTTTATGCTTTCTTTGCTATTTTTCTTGTAAATTATGTATTTTACGCTTGTTTTGAGTTTTATAGCTACTTTGGAGTCGCACGGAGGAAAAGAAGAAGAAATTACTCTATTTGAGCCAAAAGGGCAAAATTGTCATTTCAGGGGTGAACACTATTTGGAGCCCAGTCAAGGTTAAGGGGCAACTTTCTGGAGGAATACTATAGACAGGCCAACATAGGTTAAGGGGCTGGAAACTTTGGCTAGCCCTTATCAGAAGTGACCACCTAATATAGGCACCCATCTGGGGTGGTTCTTATGTTGGGCGTCTCAATCCCAGATTATTACACAACCCTAATGTTTTCTCTCATTCATATCATATCATTCGGTTCTACCTGAATGAGAGGAAAGAAGAAAAAGCTGCGCAGCAGCTGAAGAACAGATCGAGAAATTGAAATTACGAAAGATGGATGAACTTGATGCTGTCATGGCAGAGATCGAGATGCAGAGAAATTGAAGAAGCGAAAAAGAGATAACGAACGCAGGCGGCTCTTGCTATTAAAAATTCGAGAGAATTGATGAGGTAGAGAATTAGGGGTCGTGCAATTGAATAGATGGGTTGGCTTAAATGGGTTTGAGATCGATGTTCAACCAAGAGACGATGAGAAAGCTCGGATGGGTATGAGGTTGAGTTGAAATTGATGTTGAGATTGAGGTTCATTGTTGAACCGATGGGTTTAACCGAGATTAAAGAGATTTAATGGAGGTGAAGGTGGTTCTTATTGTAGGGTTTGTTGGAATCGATTGGTTTGGTGATCTTTTGTAAAATGATGATGAAATTGTTGTCGGTCTCGAGAGATGGTGAGTTGAAGATTCGGGGAAGAGAATGGGTTCGATTTGTGTTAGCTTTGAATTCAAGATGGAGATGTTGATGTTCAAGGATGTGGTGGCCCTGGAAGGCATAATTGATGCGAGAAAGATTATGAGCATGCTGACTCACGCTTAGGTCATCTCGAAGCATCGAGTTCGAATGATGATATCGATTAACCTCATCATTCTTCGATTCCAAGCCCTTGTTAAGACGATACATAGTAACCTCTAAGTTTTTCTCATACTCAACCCGTGGGCCACATCGCGGCTCGAGACGCGGATAGAGCATTACTAAGAGCGCCAGATTCCGCCCTAGCGTCATCTCTTTCCTTGGCAAGACGTTGCATATAAGCCCACGTGGAGGCCACGTCATAAAAGTAGATGACACGTAGGGGCATCCATAGGATCCAGACGGCGTGCCATCTGTCAAGATCAACGGTCGAAGATGAAGGAGCATCAGAGGGAGGTATCCCCACGTAACACCAAAGATCTACTGCTACACTTTACCTCATCACGAGGTGAGACATAATCAACGGTGGGAAGGTCCAACCGGCACGGACGTGACAGGGGAAGCCCGACACCGCTTTGGCGTGTTGGACCGCCCCAACCACTCGCATTTAATGCTGCTAAGAGGGCACGTGTCGGATAACCAACGGAGAGAGCGAGGCTGGTCGGCGTAGTGAACATAGAAATATTAGAGGGCGCGGAATGACAAGGAAGTCCGCGGACTATACCACGAGAACAAGAAGATAAGATCTCAACAACTCTATTCCAAGGGACCCACCTAAATTAGCTGTATATATACGTCCCCTCCAAACATGAAGAGGGGACACGAGTAGAGAACTAGAGAATTGGAGAGAACTAGAGAATATGAGAGATCAGAGAGAGAAGTAAGTATGAACACCAACCTATGGGTTCGGTAAACACGAGTCTTGTGACTATTCTTGTAACCATTTACTACATAGTGAACACCCCCAGATCCGTGGATGTAGGCCTTAGTGCTGAACCACGTAAATCATCGTCTCCTTTACATTTAGCACTCGTATATCTTCATTTATATGTTCGCTCCTTAGATCTATTATTGATAGATGTTGATGAGATCGTGACAAACCCGCGGGGTTTGGAATCAATGAATCAACCTCTATCTATGTATTTGATATTCATAACTTAATGCACGTATTCAATTCATGCGAAGATTGTTTGCGAACACGGGAATGCTTACATGATTTCCGTGTTCACACACTCCATCCTTATTTACGACTGCTCTCTGACCCGGCAAGGTGGTGCTCCAGAAGTGACAATGCATCAAATTCGGGTCTCTTTTTTGGTGCAGTGAGAAGTAGCTTTGGTTGTTGTAGTTGCAAACGCCATTTATCTTCTCATTTGGCTAATTTCTCTTATAATGATCGGACTTTCTAGTACTTTCCATAGAAGCACTAAAATAGTGTTATTCGCCAACATATTGAGTCCTAGCTAATATAAATATGGGTATAAAATGTAGCACTTACGTGCTTATCGAGTCCAAAAAAGGCATGCCAAAACCAACAATCATAGCTAGCTGGAAGCTTCCAAAATTACGGTTGGTTTTGGATAATGACCTATATTGGCCTGCACATTCTTAGGACATGCATGCCACGTCCAGTGCATGCAGTCAAGACTACCCAGCATTCCTGGAAGAAAACACCGCGACTGCATGCATTCCTGAAAATTCCCTCGCGGTGTTTTCTTCATTTATTCTTAGAACATCTTCCTGAGTATGCTTTCTTAAAAAGGTTGGACCAAAATGCTCGACAATTGTTTCACAAAACAATTTGAGATACCTAAAGGTAGTTGTTTTCCCAATACGGATGTAATCATCTGTGGAATCCGCTGGTACCCCGTAACATAGTATACGGAGGGCCGTAGTGACCTTATGTTCGGGACTAAAGCCTCGTACATGTCGTGCATCATACTGATAATTAAATAAAGGTTATACCTGACAAAGCTCGGCAATAATCCTTTGCGTCAAATTACGGCCCATGCGGGATCGTCACGAAAATCCTCATCGGAACAGGAGACACAATCATGATTAAAATAATCATGCATCATCTTTTCGTGGTAAAAATGTCGATCTCTCCAAGTCCATCTTCTAGTCGCAACTTCATATGGCTCTAAAGGCTTTGGTATGATCCCGGATTGTAATTGCAACATAAATTTCGCCTTCTTCTATCTTGATTTGCATCTTCATCCATTTGACGCAAAAACTCCATACACATTTCTTCCTCTTCTTCATACAACATTTCATCCATCTCCATATCTTCCTCAGAAGAATCAAAATCAGAATTCATGGTTGAAAATTGAAAGAAATTGAAATTAAGAAAAGATTGATCGAATGAAAGATTGTTGTGAATTTGTGAGATCAAACTCGAGTCGTATTTATGGAGGTAGAAACTAGCCGTTCCGGTGATCGTTTAAAAGTATCCGTTGGCGGTCTTGATTGAAACGCCGACGACTCTTCTTCGATCGCTCGTGTTGCTTCTTAAACCGCCAGCGCTGGAACTACCAGCGCCAACGTTTGAACGATGCCCGCCAGCGCTGGGAATTTGTCCGAGCGCGTAACTCTCAACCGCCCACTTCTTTTCCATAGTGGAGAAATCTGTTTGGCCATCCACCTGGCTCAACTAAGTTTTTCATTTGAACATTACCATAGGAATTGCCCTTATTGGCAATCTTGTGAAACAGCTCTTAGACCCACACCCCTTGGTATTGGCATTGATCGTGTTTATATCTAGATACAACCGACCAAACATTATCATAAGAGAGTTTAGGAAATCCTATCTACATTGATTATATCTAGCTACAACCGACCAAACATTATCATAAGCGAGTCTAGGAAATCTATATCTACATTGATTTTGTATAGCATAGTTGTGGAGTATTCCAACGGTTGCTGCCCCTCTCTTCGTTGATACTCCTACCACTTATTACTTCCTCCAAATCTTCATGGTTCTGATAATTTTGAGAGAACCTATATGTATTAATGTTTACCAATGAAGGATTAGAATTGATTTTCTTGAAAATGTTATCATTTCTTGTCTTGCAAATCTGCCGAGAATATGACAAGTGTAACACTTGCACTTTTCGCAAGGCTCATGCTCAAAGGTGCGTCATGGCATGAGTTGAAGCCTTACCTCAAAGCCTGTGTTGTGCGTTAAGGGCATGTTGGCCCATGATAAAATGTTGCACAATCATGGTGCATTAGCCAGTTGGAGGCTGACCAAGTGCAATGTTGCACCATCGTTGTGAATCAACCAGTGGGTGGCTGGCTAAAAGAGATATCACGCCATAATTATACATTACGAATGAACATTGTCCAGGAACCAATACCACACCATCATGATTCTTGCACAGCTTATATTGGCCAAGAGCCAATGTCGCACCAGCGTGGTGCATCAGTTTGTGGATGGCTTCCCGAGAGCAATGTTGCACCATAATGGTACAACAGTCAAGTTGGCTCATATCCAAAACTTGCTTATGCACCACCATGACACATTATTCAGAGACACATGGCAGCGACCATGAATATTGAAACAAGCATGTCAAAGTGCTTCCTAATTTTTAGTTTTAGAAATGTCAATAAGACATATATAGGGAGGGTAGTTGGTTGGAGGTGCATATAGAGGACATGTGCCTTAAGCTTCATAGCTTAGCCAGTAAAGCGTATATGATGCCGAAACATCATTGTGGAACGTGGATTAGTCAAAAGAGATTCATTGTTGCGGTGTTGCGAATTAGTGATGCACCACCATTGTGCAACACGAAGGAAAGACCAATGATGCACATTCTTGCGCATCATTTGCAAAGGTCCCTTTGGCCTATATGGACTGGGCATTTGTTTGGCCTTTGGTCTTGCAATACGAGTTGTCTTTAGTTGCTTGTTTCTATGGGGATGAACTACAGTTAGTGTTTGATCCTTTCAAGGTAAAGAAGAGAGTACGTAGGTGTGGATGGGGAAAAACGATTTGCTGGTTTTTACGGAATTGAATAGTCGACCGTGTGAAGACTCCTTGAACAGAGCGAAATGTTAAACCTCACACGGATACGCACTGCAAGAAGGGAGTGCTTTAAGTTCGAGAGATCAATCTGTAAGACTTCGGCCTAAACCAAGAACAACGTCCAGTTCCTGAGTCAATTCGGTCACAAGAGAGGATGGGTTGATTCGTAAGAGGGAAGATGAGAAATGCGTGATATCAATGGTGATCGAGATTGTAGGTGTGTTGTTAATTCGAGCGTAAGAATGCTCTGAATGATTGAATTTTCTCAATTGAGAGTGAATGCTCGTAACGATGAGTTCGTGTAGAGGCGAAAGATTGTCTATGTATGAACTTGCCGAGAATTCTTTTAGACGAATGTTCGAGTGTTCGAATCTTGTCCTTTCAATCAGGATTCAGAGACATTTTATAATGTCAGAGTTGAAAACACCATGATCCCATGAAGTATGACAGTTTGCTGGAATCAGAGAGTGGGGAAGTGGGAAATCGTGTTAAAACCGATTTGCTCATGAAGTATGCTATACGCTATCCCATGAAAACGTGATCTAAGCCATTCAAATCATCCGGTGAAGTTGAGTGGTCGGAGATCAGTTTGCAATTTGGGAAGTGTAACCACGCATGTTTGGGCGGGCGTTTTGGATTAGCGGCATGGGATGCCTTGGCCGTTCGCATGAGGAGGTAGATGGGGCGCACGGTGGTCATGCTGGTATGACCGGCCCTCGCTTAATCTAATCTGTGACCTCCATTAAACCGGAGAAGATGGGCGCGTGATGATTTGAAACCCTAATTGTGGCTTTCAAAAGCCGTGCGCCACTTCTTGTTTGGTCAAGTGTGTAGGCGGGCCCACGGTGATCGTGTTGACATGCTCTGGGCCCTTTGAGTCTACATCTACACCCTCCATCTATACCACGAAGATGGATGGTTGAGATTATTTTGCGACACATGTAATATGCCGCAAACCCTTATTTAGGGTTTTAGTCCATAATGCTTGGTATGAACGTCTTTTGGCAAGCAACGGCCAATGGGCGACCATGCGGGGTCGGTGGGTGGGTATTCCATACCAGCAGGGGTGATGGAATTGATCGGGGTCATCCAATCATGCTTGTGGAGTTGGATGACTGCGATCGAGATCATATCCGGACCGATACGGTCGGTCAGGATGCTCAATCGGGCTAGTATAACACACCGAGAGGGGCTCAATCGGGCTAGTATAACACACCGAGAGGGCTCGGGCTAGTATAACACACCGAGAATCGGCACATGCGGGTATTTCGTACATGGTTTCATTATAGTGCTTGGAGGTTCGTGTTACTCTGCAAGAGTAACACTCGCCGTCATGCCACGCGATAACGAGTCTCGGAAATACAAGGCTGATATGAAGTTCACGGGAAGGGATTGTTGCTACATGCTCCAACCTTGGAGGAATTTCATGTATTCACGAGAATGGGATTGTTGCTTCATGCTCCATTCTTGGTGAATTAAGTGAGGGAGTATCAACACTTATAAATGGCTTTATCTTTTACAAGATGTCGACGCATGATTTTTACGGTTTTTTACAAATTTAACCTTGAACGAAAATCCACCATCAACATTAAGTCCCCCGCCAAAGACATAATGGTTACACTATTGTGTGGTAGGCATGAGATGGTGACATACATATGTCGAAATGACCAGGCTAGAGTAGATATATATTTACCGGATAGTCGGGCGTTGCCCTCGGAACCGGTTGGTTCGTTAAGGATGCGAAAAGGAACAGGACTTGATACGGGTGAGTCGCTCTGGTTCCTCTTGTGCATATTTGAACTCGGCCACTTCTTCGGTGTACTTTCTTCATCATACACGGCTCTCCTCGGGTATATCCCGATATGCCTCGTCGATTGTTATCCCGATTAGCAGCCTTCATAGGTGGTAAGTAAAGACTCCTTTTCCTTCGGAATTCGTCGACTTGTGAGATTATAAAGGATCGTCTCACGTGGTCGTTTATTCTATATCTCGAATGTCTTGCTCGATTTTTCGATTAACCGATCAATGGATTTGATGACCTCCTTCTTTTTTTTTTTTTTTTTTTTATGTGCGTGATCATAACTCCCTCTCCTTGCGATTTATCATGGAAGCGGTGGACGCTCATTCGTTGCTTCCCGTAAAGAAGTTTTGAAGTCGACAAGCCCGAAAACCATGCGCACGAAGAAGTAATGGCTAAGATTGATTTTCCACTTCGCGAAGTCGGCCGTGCTATATTCTGGGATGTCTATCTCCCACCTTCGTATTGTCGAGGACGATATCTCTGTGCACTTTCAGCTGCAATTGACATGGAGGAGCGGCGGAGGCGCGAGGAAACGCTGCAGACACTAGTAAGCGCAAGGGCGGAGAGATTTGCAGCGCGGTTGAAGAGGCGGAGAGTTGAGCATGAACGACCCTCGAATGAAGGCAAGTGTGATTACCCGGTTCAGGACGGTGTGATAATTCTTGACTCCGACACACTAAGGAACCCGAAAGCATTGGTACGGCTCCTAATGTTGATGCGCTTTTTAATGCTCCGCTGATGATGTTGGAATGGAATGCGGCTGCTTGCTGCGGAGATGTCGATGAAGCGGTGAGGTAGATTCGAAGGGAGGATCATCAACAGTGACGGCGAAACGGCGAACTCCGACAGTGGTGCGGCGATGTCGATCCTCTTGACGGATAAAACCTCTTTTATTCTTTCTTCTTATTTTGTACGCTTGAACATCTTCCTTGTACTCGGTGGCGGCGGGTTCAAGGTTTTTTCCTCCATTTGATTATTTGAATAAAGTTTTTCTTTTATAATCCTTTGTCAAGACTGCAACCGAACTTTCTCGAGCGCAAAGGGTGCGCCTTCACACGTAACCCTTAGTGATAAAAGAAGTAATTATCATGATTGAACATTTACGGACCTGTGCTCTCGATGCAAGATCTTCCTGGCTTTGTTGGGGGCGAGATGGCTCAAATCATTTTCCTTTAGTGCACACGTTCTATTTCCTTCTTTCCGTGAGATGTTTGCTTAGGGTTTCCTTTCTTGTTTCAGTAGGTTGATTTAGGCTGACTCAGGACTTTGTGTTTTTAGGAGTAAAGAGGTTCTCAGATGAAAATAATGCTTCAATTGAAAATTGAAAATTGAAACCCTAACTATGAATGCAAGTATTGCAATCATTTTCTGGAGGAATTACAAATATGACATGAAACTATAAAAGGAAACACGCTGGAAAAATATAGCACAGCGTTTTAAGGTGTGGAGGATGCTGGAAAGTGGTAGCACAGTATCTTAAGTTCGGTAAGGTTTGAGCCATCGTGAGTGAACCGTTATGCCCTCTAGTTTATCAGCGTTGATGAGTTTGCAGTAGCCGCCTAGGATAACATCTGCTACCATGTATGGTTCATCTTCTCTTGGGTGAGTGAGTCGGTGGAGTGATCATTTTCACCGTCATGCTCCCAACCTTGAATGTAGTCGTCTTTGTAACCGAGATCTCCAATTCCAAATGGGTTTGGTCGTGCGGATACTTGGACCTTGGCCTTATCGTCTTTTACCAAGACGGCCTCTACGCTCTTGATAAAACGTTTGAAGGACCGGCTTCCCATTCACATCTCCTAGCCGGGTTGGTTCGTTGGTTGGAGTCGATCCCAGGACTTGTCGGGACGAGGGCGGTAAGTTGTAAGGAAGGTTGCGTGACGAGACTTACTTGAGATCGGAACTTTTCAACGTATCTTTGACAGGCTTTCTCCGGGGAAGTTGTGTCACATTGGGAAGTTCTTTGGCGCGGCAATGAAAAACGACCATCGGGAGGTCCGAAGGCGTGTTGGAGATTCTTTCGAGTGTCTAAACCGTGCCAGAGGACGGACTCCCGGTGTTGCTTTGTTTCGTGCATCCAAGGGCGTCAGGATCATGTCGTAGTTGGGGTGATCTTTGACTATGTAGAACTTTGCTTGCGTCGAGGCATCACCCAATTTGACTTCCAGATCAATATATCCGTATGCATCCCTGGGCTCTCCTGCTGAATCTTTAACCACAGTCGGGTGACGGGTAGCTACCTGCTTCGAAATCTTTGCCGCTCTCAGGGTCTTGACAGTAATGATGTTAAATTCGGAAGCCGTATCAATCAACACGCTATCGAATTCAACGTTTCTCAAACGAGTGACGGTTAGAGTCCCCGGTTCTATTGCTCATGTCTTTCGGGAAAGACTGGGGTTCCTAGGACCGCTCTTTTGGATGTAAACGCCTTCCTGACACAACGTGGTTGAGGGCCGCAAATATGTCTTGGCGCTGTCCTTTGGAGAAGTACAAGATTTCACATATGTGCTCCATCATAGATTGTACGGTCTTGCCAACGTAATCCCAGAAATCATGCAGTTCCTGATAGGTAAAGGGTCTCTATGAACACCCTCGTTTCCAAGCTGAAGTTCCCCTGTCTCTACCTTTTCCCTGAATATTTGTTTCAACCTGTTGCAATCTTTGGTTGGATGATGGACGAACCTGTGGTAGTAACAATATCTAGGATCTGCCATTTCTTCCTCGGTTAGAGGACGTCTGATAGGGGGCAGCTTTACGGCGTCGTCTTGGATCCACGCTTCCAAGAGCTCTATCACTTCATTCATGGGAAAGGGAAAACCCGTGTCTTTAGTGTTTTGTGCAGGAGTTTTGTCTGCTCCTTTTCGAGACGAAGTCTTGTGTGCCGGGGATGTCCGCTTGGTTTGTTGTTCCGAAGCTTTCCTCTTTTCTCCTCCGCTTACCACACTCACAGAAGGACCAGTGTTGTATTGTTTGTTCGTGAGACGCCTGCTTCCTCGACTTTCACGCAAATCTTCACTTCGAACAACTCTGGTTCTTTCTAGTAGTGCTGGTGCAGTTGTTGCTGAACGTTTTGCAGCTTCGTGGAGTTGAGAGAATGTTTGAATGCCCGTATTCTCCAACAGAGCGCGGTATATGGGTATCATCCCATTGATGCATGATTCCACCAATTGCCGTTCGGTGACATTAGGATCGTGACAATCCAAATACTTCGGGTTCTGAATCTTTAACGAAGTCGTTGGGATGTTCATTGTTCCGCTGGAGAATTCTTCCCAGTGTCCGAAAACGTGATTTGTTGAGACACGAAGAAATACTTCCGTAGAAAGCACGACCATCTCGCTCCAATTGGATATGCTGTTAGGGCGCAATGTTGTTGTACAGGTGTATGCCCTCCCCGTGAGTGATTTTGAGAATTCTTTTAAGCGTAAAACATGATTGTATTCATGTTCCCCCAAGGCTTCAAGAATCGAGAAATGTGTTCACGAGCATTACCGAAGCAAATCGTAGAGGGAGAACCGGGAGAGGTGTAACCTCTTGGAAGAGGGATTCGTTGCATATCTTGAGGGTATGGAGGTTGGTGTTGGTGTGCATCCGTCGATTTCCTTTGCCTCGGCTTTGAAGGAGTCGTTATAGATCCTCACGTGTGATGAAGTTGGGTGTCTGGTCCCTTTCTCTTGAATATTCGGGAGCAACACGAGCTTCTATCCGAGTGGAAACGCCTGCTCCGGGGAGGTGAAGGCATCTCGTTGGCTCCAAAGATTGACGTGAATCTGCGGCAATTGTTCAGTCAAGGTCTTGAGGAAAGTGAGTACCTCCTTCTGAGTTGCGGCCATATCTGTTTGAGTCTTAGCAAGAACTTCTGTTTTCTCCATCAAGTCTTGCAACGGTAGTATGACGGTGGTCCTCCTCTCGTGCCTCGGCTCCTCGTCCCGACGGGGGTGTGAAAGTTGTTGCTCGGTAACCACCGGAGGTGTTACACTTGAGGCGATGCCGGGATTTGCAGCCTGTTTCGGCGCTCAGTGATGGGGGCATTACACCTTTGGGATGTCTCCCGCTTCGCTAGTGTTGGTGATAGAGGTAACGGCTCCTCGAGATGTGTTGGCTACGGTAGCTCCACTGACAGGCACTTCGACACCAGGATTGGTACCCACACTAGCCCCATCAGGGTTGATTGCCGATCCAGATCTTAATTCCACCATCTTGAAATGAATTGTTAATTGAATTGATTCTAAGATCTACCCTTTTGAAATTGATAAAATTGAATCGGATTTCGAAGAAATTGACTTTACAACCGAGAGATTAATCTCCCACTGTGGTCGCCAATTGTTTGAGGGTGAAAACAGTTTCTGCGAATTTTGGTAATTTCGGATATGTGTGTGAGAAATGAAGTCTAAACCCTAAAAATGTACAATAAGGGAGTACTTTGATTCGAGAGATCAATGTGCAAGTCCCGCCTAAACCAAGAAATGGCCGTTCCGGACTTGTTTCGGTCACAAAGTGAAGGAGATGGGGTTGATCTTAGGAGGGAAGCGAAGAAGGTGTTGAGATTGTGAAGGTGTTGGCTTGCTTATGACTTGTACGAGAAAAGTGAGCAGGCTTGCGGTTGATGCAAAGCGAGGCCTCCGGGTGTTTGAATACGATTTTGTATTAACACTTGATTTTCCGTCCCGTCCGAACTTGTGTTGTTGTTTGAAATAGGGCGGAGAACCTATTTATACAAGTCATTGAGCCTCATTCACGTCTCTCGTGGGAAGTGGAGGAAGTGGAGTGATGGAGTAATGGAGTTGTGCGTCGACCAGTCTTGCCCACTTCTCCTGTTCATCTCTAACCGTCCATGACTTACTAACACGTTCTGGTGATGGCGTGTTGCACGCCGCACGCCGTAAACCGCCGGACCAATACCCCAATATGTATCCCCCAATTTGTGACATGATTGATGTACGGAATGTGTGGATCGTGGATCCACGAAAGATAGCATGTAATGCGAATTGAATAACCGTGTTATTCGAAAGTCGATACTTGTGAAGTATCATGTGTATTTTATGTGTATCGCATTATGGTGTGGTAAAGTGATGGGTAATGACGCCTCACTAACCAAATAACTTCTGACCAGGTTGTATAACCAAGTTGGTGAAGTTGGACGGATGAGATGATCTTTGAGACACTCATCTGCGACCGTTAATGAATATTAGGTTTTTTGAAGAGGAGCGCAAGCATGACTCTTGACTTGGTCGAAACCAAGTAATGGAAGAATTTTTGGAGAGGACCGACCGGACGTGTATGTAGATGGCATGCTGGTGTACACGTCCATGTCTTACCGTCCCATGAAGATGCGATCTAGGCCACTCAATTTGACCGGCAAAGAGGAGTGGTTAAGATCGGTTTGCGCAGCAAATCCTTGCCGCAAAGGAGTTGGAAACCTGGCGTGAGATCCCTAGTTCGGGCACGCGTTTCAAGACGACACATCTTGGTCGGTCTTGGTCGATGGGTTTGACGGGAAGATGGCAGGCCGGTGATCATGCCTATACCGACTATCCCATGAAAACGTGATCTAAGCCATTCAAATCATCGGTGAAGTTGAGTGGTCGAGATCGTTACAATTTGGGAAGTGTAACCACGCATGTTTGGGCGGGCGTTTTGGATTAGCCGGGCATGGGATGCCTTGGCCGTTCGCATGACGAGGTAGATGGGCGCACGGTGGTCATCTTTGGTATGAGGCCCTTGCTTAATCTAATCCAGTGACCCTCCATTCGTGCCGAGAAGATGGACGCGCGTGATGATTTGAAACCCTAATTTTGGCTTTTTCAAAGCCGTGCGCCACTTCTTGTTTGGGTGACAGATGCATCACGGCCAAACATTGTTGGTCTTGACCGATTAGTCAAGTGTGTAGGCGGGCCCACGGTGATCGTGTTGACATGCCGGGCCCTTTGAGTCTACATCTACACCCTCCATCTATACCTGCGAAGATGGATGGTTGAGATTATTTTGCGACACATGTAATATGCCGCAAACCCTTATTTAGGGTTTTCCGTCCATAATGCTTGGTATGAACGTCTTTTGGCAAGCAACGGCCAATGAGACGACCATGCGGGTCGCCGTGGGTATTCCATACCCGCTGGGGGTGATGGAATTGATCCGGGGTCATCCAATCATGTTTGTGGAGTTGGATGACCGCGATCGAATCATATATGACCGATACGGCGGTCCGGATGCTCAATCGGGCTAGTATAACACGTCGAGAGGGGCTCAATCGGGCTAGTATAACACACCGAGAGGGCTCCAGAGAGTATAACACACCGAGAATCAGCATGTACGGGTATTTCGCACATGGTTTCATTATAGTGCTTGGAGGTTCGTGTTACTCGTAAGAGTAACACTCGGCCGTCATGCCACACCGATAACGAGTACTGGAAATACAAGGCCGATATGAAATTCACGGGGAAGGGATTGTTGCTACATGCTCCAACCTCGGAGGAATTTCATGTATTCACGTAATGGGATTGTTGCTTCATGCTCCATTCTTGGTGAATTAAGTGAGGGAGTATCCAACACTTATAAATGGCTTTATCTTTTACAAGATGTCGCCGCATGATTTTTCTCGGTTTTTTACAAATTTAACCTTAAACGAAAATCCACCATCAACATTAAGTCCCTGCCTAGCACATAATGGTTACACTATTGTGTGGTAGGCATGAGATGGTGACATACATATGTACCGAAATGACCTGGCTAGAGTAGATATATATTTACCGGATAGTCGCGTTGCCCTCGGAACCGGTTGGTTACGATTAAGGATGCAAAAGGAAACAGGACTTGATCTCGGTGAGTCGCTCTGGTTCCTCTTGTGCATATTTGAACTCCCGCCACTTCTTCGGTGTACTTTCTTCATCATACACGGCTCTCCTCAGGTATATCTGATAAGCCTCGTCGATTGTTATCCCGAATTAGCAGCCTTCATAGGTGGTAAGTAAAGACTCCTTTTCCTTCTGGAATTCTCGTCGACTTGTGAGATTATAAAAGATCGTCTCACGTGGTCGTTTATTCTATATCTCGTGCACGCTTCCGATTTTTCGATTAACCGATCGATGGATTTGATGACCTCTTCTTTTTTTTTTTTTTTTTTTTTTTTTTTTTTATGTGCGTGCTCATAACTCCCTCTCCTTTGCATTTATCATGGAAGCGGTGGACGCTCATTCTGTTGCTTCCCCAGAAAGAAGTTTTGAAGTCGACAAGCCCGAAAACCATGCGCACGAAGAAGTAATGGCTAAGATTGATTTTCCACTTCGCGAAGTCGGCCGTGCTATACAGGGGATGTCTATCTCCCACCTTCGTATTGTCAGAGGACGATTCAGTGCACTTTCACCGCAATTGACATGGAGGAGCGGCGGAGCGCGAGGAAACGCCGCAGACACTAGTAAGCGCAAGGAGAGAGATTTGCGGCGCGGTTGAAGAGGCGGAGAGTTGAGCATGAACGACCTCGAATGAAGGCAAGTGTGATTACCCGGTTCAGACGGTGTGATAATTCTTGACTCCAACACGTAGGAACCCGAAAACCCGAAAGCAATTGGTACGGCTCCTAATGTTGATGCGCTTTTTAATGCTCCCGCCGATGATGTTGGAATGGAATGCGCAGCCGCTGCGGAGATGTCCGATGAAGCAAACTGAGGTAGATTCGAAGGGAGGAGCATCAACAGTGACGGCGCAATCCCAACCCGACAGGATGGTGCGGCGATGTCGATCCTCTTGACGGCTAAAACCTCTTTTATTCTTTCTTCTTATTTTGTACGCTTGAACATCTTCCTTGTACTCGGTGGCGGCCGGTTCAAGGTTTTTCCTCCATTTGATTATTTGAATAAAGTTTTTTTTTTATAATCCTTTGTCAAGATCGCAACCGACTTTCTCGGCGCAAGGGTGCGCTTCACACGTAACCCTTAGTGATAAAAGAAGTAATTATCATGACAGAACATTTACGGACCCGTGCTCCCGATGCAAGATCTTCCCTGGCTTTGTTGGGGCAGATGGCTCAAATCATTTTCCTTTAGTGCACACGTTCTATTTCCTTCTTTCCGTGAGATATTTGCTTAGGGTTTCCTTTCTTGTTCCAAAGAGGTTGATTTAGGTGACTCGGGACTTTGTGTTTTTAGGAGTAAAGAGGTTCTCGGATGAAAATAATGCTTCAATTGAAAATTGAAAATTGAAACCCTAACTATGAATGCAAGTATTGCAATCATTTTCTCGGAGGAATTACAAATATGACATGAAACTATAAAAGGAAACACTTATTTGAAAAATATAGCAAGCGTTTTTAAGGTGTGGAGGATCTTTGGAAAGTGGTAGCACAAGTATCTTAAGTTCTAAGGTTTGAGCCATCGTGAGTGAACCGTTATGCCCTCTAGTTTATCAGGCGTTGATGAGTTTGCGGTAGCCGCCTAGGATAACATCTCGCTACTGTATGGTTCATCTTCTCTTCCGGTGAGTGAGTCAGGTGGAGTGATCATTTTCACCGTCATGCTCCCAACCTTGAATGTAGTCGTATTTGTAACCAGATCTCCAATTCCAAATGGGTTTGGTCGTGCGGATACTTGGACCTTGGCCTTATCGTCTTTTACCAAGACAAGCCTCTACGCTCTTGATAAAACGTTTGAAAGGACCGGCTTCCCATTCACATCTCCTAGCCGGGGTTGGTTCGTTGGTTGGAGTCGGTCCCCGTGACTTGTCGGGACGAGGGCGGTAAGTTGTAAGGAAGGTTGCGTGACGAGACTTACTTGAGATCGGAACTTTTCAACGTATGCCTTGTGCTTTCTCCGGGAAGTTGTGTCACATTGGGAAGTTGCTGGCGCGGCAATAGACAGCCATCAGGAGGTCCAGAAGGCGTGTTGGAGATTCTTTCATGTGTCGAAACCGGCAGAGGACAGACTCCCAGTGTTGCTTTGTTTTCGTGCATCCAAGGGCGTCCCAGATCATGTCGTAGTTGGGGTGATCTTTGACTATGTAGAACTTTGCTTGCGTCGAGGCATCACCCAATTTGACTTCCGGATCAATATATCCGTATGCATCCCCGGGCTCTCCGCTGAATCTTTAACCACGAGCCGGGTGACGGTAGCTACACGCTTCGAAATCTTTGCCGCTCTCGTGGTCTTGACAAGTAATGATGTTAAATTCGGAAGCCAATTAATCAACACGCCATCGAATTCAACGTTTCTCAAACGAGTGACGGTTAGGAGTCCCAGTTTCCATTGCTCATGTCTTTCGGGAAAGACTAGGGTTCCAGGACCACATCGGATGTAAACGCCTTCCCGACACAACGTGGTTGAGGGCCGCAAATATGTCTTGGCGCTGTCCTTTGGAGAAGTACAAGATTTCACATATGTGCTCCATCATAGATTGTACGGTCTTGCGAACAGAATCCCCATAAATCATGCAGTTCCTGATGGGTAAAGGGTCTCTATGAACACCCTCGTTTCCAAGCTGAAGTTCCCCTGTCTCTACCTTTTCCCTGAATATTTGTTTCAACCTGTTGCAATCTTTGGTTGGATGATGGACGAACCTGTGGTAGCAACAATATCTAGGATCCGCCATTTCTTCCTCGGTTGGAGGACGTCTGATAGGGGGCAGCTTTACGGCGTCGTCTTGGATCCACGCTTCCAAGAGCTCTATCACTTCATTCATGGGAAAGGGAAAACCCGTGTCTTTAGTGTTTTGTGCAGGAGTTTTGTCTGCTCCTTTTCGAGACGAAGTCTTGTGTGCCGGGGATGTCCGCTTGGTTTGTTGTTCGAAGCTTTCCTCTTTTCTCCTCCGCTTACCACACTCACGGAAGGACCAAGTGTTGTATTGTTTGTTCGTGAGACGCCGCTTCCTCGACTTTCACGCAAATCTTCACTTCGAACAACTATGGTTCTTTCTAGTAGTCTTGGTGCAGATTGTTGCCGAACGTTTTGCGGCTTCGTGGAGTTCGAGAATGTTTGAAAGCCCGCATTCTCCAACAGAGCGCGGTATATGGGTATCATCCCATTGATGCATGATTCCACCAATTGCCGTTCGGTGACATTAGGATCGTGACAATCCAGCGCTTGGGTTCTGAATCTTTTAACGAAGTCGTTGGGATGTTCGTTGTTCCGCTGGAGAATTCTTCCTGTGTGAAAACGTGATTTGTTGGACACGAAGAAATACTTCATGTAGAAAGCGACCATCTCGCTCCAATTGGATATGTTGTTAGGCGCAATGTTGTTGTACTGTGTGTATGCCCTCCCGTGAGTGATTTTGAGAATTCTTTTAGGCGTAAAACATGATTGTATTCATGTTCCCTCAAGGCTTCCAAGAATCGAGAAATGTGTTCACGAGCATTACCGAGCAGACGTCGTAGAGGGAGAACTGGGGAGAGGTGTAACCTATTGGAAGAGGGATTCGTTGCATATCTTGAGGGTATGGAGGTTGGTGTTGGTGTGCATCCGTCGATTTCCTTTGCCTCGGCTTTGAAGGAGTCGTTATAGATCCTCACGTGTGATGAAGTTGGGTGTCTGGTCCCTTTCTCTTGAACATTCGGGAGCAACACGAGCTTTTATCCGAGTGGAAACGCCTGCTCCGGGTGAATTGAAGGCATCTCTCGTTGGCTCCAAAGATTGACGTGAATCCTGCGGCAATCGTTCGGGCCAAGGTCTTGAGGAAAGTGAGTACCTCCTTCGAGTTGCGGCCATATCTCGTTTGAGTCTTAGCAAGAACTTCCTGTTTCTCCATCAAGTATGCAACTTGTAGCAGAGACGGTGGTCCTCCTCTCGTGCCTCAGGATCCTCGTCCCGACGGGGTGTGAAAGTTGTTGCTCGGGGTAACCACCGGGAGGTGTTACACTTGAGGCGATGCTTAGGGATTTGCAGCCGCTCCGCTCGTGATGGGGCGTTACACCTACCGGGATGTCTCCCGCTCCGCTAGTGTTGGTGATAGAGGTAACGGCTCCTAGAGATGTGTTGGCTACGGTAGCTCCACCGACAGGCACTTCGACACCGGGATTGGTACCCATACTAGCCCCATCGGGGTTGATTGCCGATCCAGATCTTAATTCCACCATCTTGAAATGAATTGTTATTTGAATTGATTCTAAGATCTACCCTTTTGAAATTGATAAAATTGAATCGGATTTCGAAGAAATTGACTTTACAACCGAGAGATTAATCTCCCACTGTGGTCGCCAATTGTTTGAGGGTGAAAACAGTTTCTGCGAATTTTGGTAATTTCGGATATGTGTGTGAGAAACGAGTCTAAACCCTAAACAATGTACAATAAGGGAGTACTTTGATTCGAGAGATCAACTGTGCAAGTCCGGCCTAAACCAAGAAATGGCCGTTCCAGACTTGTTTCGGTCACAAAGTGAAGGAGATGGGGTTGATCTTAGGGAGGGAAGCGAAGAAGGTGTTGAGATTGTGAAGGTATTGGCTTGCTTATGACTTGTAACGAGAAAAAGTGAGCAGGCTTGCGGTTGATGCAAGCAGGCCCTGGGTGTTTGAATACGATTTTGTATTAACACTTGATTTTTCATCCGTCCGAACTTGTGTTGTTGTTTGAAATAGGGCGGAGAACCTATTTATACAAGTCATTGAGCCTCATTCACGTCTCGTGGGAAGTGGAGGAAGTGGAGTGATGGAGTAGTGGAGTTGTGCGTCGACCCGTCTTGCCCACTTCTCCTGTTCATCTCTAACCGTCCATGACTTCATAACACGTTCTTGTGATGGCGCGTTGCACGCCGCACGCCGTAAACCGCTGAGACCAATACCCCAAGTATGTATCCCCCCCGTTGTGACATGATTGATGTCTGGAATGTGTGGATCGTGGATCCACGAAAGATAGCATGTAATCTTTGAATTGAATAACTGTGTTATTCAGAAAGTCGATACTTGTGAAGTATCATGTGTATTTTATGTGGTCTTTGCATTATGGTGTGGTAAAGTGATGGGTAATGACGCTCACTAACCAAATAACCGACCAGGGTTGTATAACCAAGCTTGGTGAAGTTGGACGGATGAGATGATCTTTGAGACACTCATCTGCGACCGTTAATGAATATTAGGTTTTTTTTGAAGAGGAGCGCAAGCATGACTCTTAAGCTTGGTCGAAACCAAGTAATGGAAGAATTTTGGAGAGGACCGACCGGAGGACGTGTATGTAGATGGCATCTTTGGTGTACACGTCCATGTCTTACCGTCCCATGAAGGTGCGATCTGAGGCCACTCAATTTGACCGGCAAAGAGGACTGGTTGAGATCGGTTTGCGCGAAATCCTTGCCGCAAAGGAGTTGAAACCGGCGGCGAGATCCCTAGTTCGGGCACGCGTTTCAAGACGACACATCTTGGTCGGTCTTGGTCGATGGGTTTGACGGGAAGATGGCAGGCCGGTGTTCATGCCTATACCGACTATCCCATGAAAACGTGATCTAATCCATTCAAATCATCAGGTGAAGTTGAGTGGTCGAGATCGGTTGCAATTTGGGAAGTGTAACCACGCATATTTGGGCGGGCGTTTTGGATTAGCCGGGCATGGGATGCCTTGGCCGTTCGTATGAGGAGGTAGATGGGCGCACGGTGGTCATGCTTTGGTATGACCGGCCCCGCTTAATCTAATCTGTGACCCTCCATTCGTCCGGAGAAGATGGACGCACGTGATGATTTGAAACCCTAATTTTGGCTTTCAAAAGCCGTGCGCCACTTCTTGTTTGGGTGACAATTCTGTCACGGCCAAACATTGTTGGTCTTGACCGATTGGTCAAGTGTGTAGCGAGGCCCACGGTGATCGTGTTGACATGCTCTGGGCCCTTTGAGTCTACATGTACACCCTCCATCTATACCTGCGAAGATGGATGGTTGAGATTATTTTGCGACACATGTAATATGACGCAAACCCTTATTTAGGGTTTTCCGTCCATAATGCTTGGTATGAACGTCTTTTGGCAAGCAACGGCCAATGGCTGACCATGCGGGGTTGACCGTGGGTATTCCATACCTGCTTGGGGTGATGGAATTGATCCGGGGTCATCCAATCATGCTTGTGGAGTTGGATGACTGCGATCGAGATCATATCCGGACCGATACGGTCGGTCCAGGATGCTCAATCGGGCTAGTATAACACACCGAGAGGGGCTCAATCGGGCTAGTATAACACACCGAGAGGGCTCGGGCTAGTATAACACACCGAGAATCGGCACGTACGGGTATTTCGTACATGGTTTCATTATAGTGCTTGGAGGTTCGTGTTACTATGTAAGAGTAACACTCGTCGTCATGCCACACCGATAACGAGTACTGGAAATACAAGGCTGATATGAAATTCACGGGAAGGGATTGTTGCTACATGCTCCAGCTTTGGAGGAATTTCATGTATTCACGAGAATGGGATTGTTGCTTCATGCTCCATTTTTGGTGAATTAAGTGAGGGAGTATCCAACACTTATAAATGGCTTTATCTTTTACAAGATGTCAGCGCATGATTTTTCTGGTTTTTTACAAATTTAACCTTGAACGAAAATCCACCATCAACAATATGTTGAAGCCACATGGAGTTTTTAGGCTATTGCAGAATAAAATTGAATAAAATCTAGCAATAGACTATTATGAATTGAATATGATTAATTCTTGATTTTGTTTATTGATTAATCGAAGAAAAAAACATGTTGTTGCTTCACCGGTTTTGAATACAATAACCTTTGTGCCTAATCGTTTGGTACATAAATATATTTTTGTCTCATTATTTGATAAGCTTGGATTAATATCTTTGATGGGTTATGCTTAGAAGAGCCATGTAATTTTTGTGAACCAATATTTTAGATTCGTCTTCGCTGATGCAATTTGATGGTGCATGCTTTGGTTTAATCTTTTAATGTGCCATGCTTAGGGTATACCAGTGATATTTGCGATTCTAATACATATAATAGGTGATGTCGATAGAACGAACAATGAATAAATATTCATGAATTATGTTTCATTTCAGTAATTGAATAGAAATTGTGGTGGATAATATAAACTCTGGTTACCGACTTTCTCTTTGGAATCATTTTATTTGTTTAGTTTAATTTTATTATTATTATTTTAATTCTAAAAAAAAATCCAAAAATATCATTGCTGGTTAATTGATTGAGAATATTGATTATTGGTATTTCCACCGCTCCTCGTGGGAACGACCCGTACTTGCCTCTGTCTACTAGTTAGACACCGTGCGATTGCGGTTATCACATATAGGCATCTCCGGATTACTATCAATTTTTGGCGCCGCTGCCGGGGAGTGGTTGTGGAATATTGTGATCAATATTGCTGATTTTGTAAATAGTTAGGTTTTTATTTCATTAATTTTTATTATTTTGTATAGTCTTTTTGTTTTTATTTTTAAGATTTCTTTTTCCTTTTGACTCTTTTGGTGTTTTAGTATTTCTTTTCAGGTGCCTTTTCGAGTATCATGAATTGTTTGCACCGGACATCTGAGATGACGCTTGGTGAATACATGTATGGGCCACGGTATAAGGAAGTTCTTGCTTATAATCGTCTCAGGTATGGAACTTGGAATCCACGTCATTTCTATATGGGTGGCTATTCAGGTGTGTATCGATCCCAGTACTTTGAGGATGATGAGGAACTTGACACTACTAATGATTTTAGGAATAATGATACCGTTATAACATCCGAATCTAGTGTATATTATCCAACTCATGATCATCTTATTGACTATTTGCCTATTCAAAAGGACGAGAGTTGTATTAGAGACACTGTTTATTCAGATAATGATGATTTCGAAGAATCTGTATGTTGAGTCTAACGACTTAGAGACAGTAGACGTTCATAATGAGATTCCTACGAGTCATGTAGTTACTGATAATAATAAGTCAATTGTTCAGGATACTTCTGTTCGATTGAGCCCATCTTTTGTTGAACCATCTTGTGATTCTATGAATGCTTATGTGGATGTTGAACATATTGATACTGGTGTTGATGGTGGTTTTTAAACAAAGGGTAAAATCGTAAAACCCCAAATAACCTAATGTCACCCGGTGACACATTTATTAGGACATTTAATGCATGTAGTCGGTAATTAATAGGGGTATTTTTTTTAAATTAGGGTTACAACGAACAAAACCTAATTCCCCTCCGTGCCAATGGCAAATCATGCCAGCCACACCTAGCCCAAGCTAGCCGCGCCATGCCAAATGCACTCTGCATTGGCCCTAGCTACGCTAATCACACCACGCCAAGCCAAACACACTTACCTTGGCCCTATCTGCACCTCCGTGCCAATGGCAAATCATGCCAGCCACACCTAGCCCAAGCTAGCCGCACCTCTGTGCCTGCCAATGGCAAATCATGCCAGCCACACCAAAACGCGCCAAAGCATGCCAACCATGTTAGCCGCACCTCCGTGCCAATGGCAAATCATGCCATCCACACCTAGCCCAAGCTAGCCGCACCTCTGTGCCAATGGCAAATCATGCCGACCCACACCAAAACGCGCCAAAGCATGCCAACCATGTTAGCGCACCTCCGTGCCAATGGCAAATCATGCCGCCCACACCTAGCCCAAGCTAGCCGCACCTACGTGCCAATGGCAAATCATGCCAGCCACACCAAACGCGCCAAAGCATGCCAAACATGCTAGCAAGCACCTCCGTGCCAATGGCAAATCATGCCACCACATTTAGGCCGAGCTAGCCGCGCCATGCCAAACGCACTTCGCCTTGGCCCTAGCCTACGCTAGTCACGTCACGCCAAGCCAAGCACCTTGGCCCTAACCATGCCATGCCAAATGGCGCCACGCCTAGGCTTGCAAATCATGCAACCTAGACCAAGTTATTACGCATGCCACCGGCACATGCCAACACGCTCGCCGGTAGCTTTTTCTACCAAGGCGCGACCCAAGTTGGCCACGCATGCCATTGGCACATGTCAACACGCTTCGCTGATAACTTTTTCTACCAAGGCGCGACCAAATTGGCCACGCCATTGCATGTCATGCCAACACTTTCGCCGGTAGCTTTTTCTACCAGGCGCCAACCCAAATTGGCCACGCATGCCATTGGCACATGCCAACACGCACATTGGTAGCTTTTTCTACCGGGCGCGGCCCAAATTGCCACGCATGCCATTGGCACATGCCAACACGCTCATTGGTAGCTTTTTCTACCAGGGCGCAACCCAAGTTGGCCACGCATGCCATTGGCACATGACAACACGCACCGTCGGTAGCTTTTCCTACCAGGGCGCAACCAAGTTGGCCACGCATGCCATTGGCACATGCCAACACGCTCACATTGGTAGCTTTTCTTACCAGGCCATGGCCCTAATGGCCGAGCATGCCATTGGCACATGCCAACACGCACGCCGGTAGCTTTTCTTTAGGGCCACGGCCCTAATGGCCGAACACGCCATTGGCACTTGCTACACACGTCACCAGCGAGGCATTGCCACTTACACTCAACGTACAACCTACCACCAAGGCATTCCGCACATGACACACACGCCACTAGCAGCTCTGGCATTGCCACTTGCACTCAAGATGCAACCCGCAACAAAGGCATTCCGCACATGCCACACGCGCCACTAGCAGCGCCACTTGCACTCAAGGTGCAACCAACACTCGAGATATCAACACAAGGCGGGGGATGATTTCCGGGGTTTGGGTTTGGCGATCACGGCTTGCGCCGTACACTACGCTCACATTAAGAAAGCGTGAAAAGGAATAAAGCGGTCAAATAAATGAGGAAATAATGGTGGAAACGTTTTCACCCATAAACACCATGCGGTTACCACCTCCTCCCATTATTTCACCCTTTACTCTCTTCCTTCATGAGGCCAGGGTACGTTTCAATCTCGACTTGTATAAATAGGTCTTACCTATTTCCACCCGGACGACGGGTCTCGGTGGGGAGAAAAATACAATACTCTCGAGAAAAGGCAACTTTGCAAGCTATCCGAAAGCTTTCATCTCTTGCAAGCTTCCTAAGCTTTCACTTTCCTCGATACAAGTCGAGACACCACTCTCCCAGAATTATTCCTGGCCTCAACACCTTTCTTTGCTTCCCTCCCCAAATCAACCCTTCTCCTCCACTTTTGACCGAAGCAAGTCGGAACGGCCATTTCTTGGTTTAGGCCGGACTTGTGGATTGATCTCTCGAATCTATAAAGTGCTCACGTGCAGCACATTTGTTTAGGGTTTAAACCAGCTTTTCTCACCTACCGAATTTACCGAAATCGCGGAAACGATTTTCACCTATAAACAATTGGCGACCACAGCGGGAGGATTGATCTATCGGCTATAATGTCGACCTGTCGATCTCGTTCTTCGACCGGATGTCAAGATGGTAGGGGACTCGCTAAAGACGCTACCACTCAATCCGACTCAACTACCGGACAACCCGGTTACCAGTTGTAAAAACAGCACAAGAAAACTGGGGACTCGCTAAAGACGCTACTACTCAATCCGAATCAATCGCGATAACCCCGGTTACTAGTTGTAAAAACTACACCAGAAAACTGGGGACTCTGAACATGCTACCAGCGATTGGGGACTTGCTGGCGATGCTACCAGCAAAGCCGCCTTTTACTTGGAGAGGGCGTGTTCGCAAAAACCTATGAAGTGAGTAAAATTAGACTGGGCAAGATATACCATCTATTTTTAGGTTCTTAGTAAAACCGTCATACTATTGCGTCTTGTGCCTATTGCTAGCATACACTTTCATAAAAGCAATATTCCTTTCACAAAAACATAATCGAGTTATATTATCAAAACCATCCATCCCAAATAATCCAATATCTCAAAAGCTACCAGCTGTCTATCAAAACCGGTCGAACTTTGAACCAGACATCCAGTATGTTGTCTCAAAAAAAAAAAAAAGAAGAAGAACCTAAATGAAAGTTTAACAGAGAAACAATCAAGGAAAATCATTCAACAGAGGTATGCTTTTCTTGGAGAAAGTCAACTTTGCGTCTTCAAGAGCCGCTCTCTTCATAGTTAACATCTTAGAAAGCTTTTCGAGTTCTACCTCTGTCGTGCAATCTCTTCGGCGGAAAGGCTTTCCATTCTTTGCATCTTTCAACTTCTGATCTCAGCAAGGCCTTCGACAAACCACGAAGTGTTGAACTCCTTTTCTACGCACACGTCGCGATGGTGCTCCCAGTCGGCAATAACGTCTTCAAAAACGGTGTGACCAGTCACCTCACGCATATCATCGATGGAAGATAAAGTCTATTCCACACGCTTAACCAAGGCGCAAATCGACTAGTGACCTTCTTGGTTGTGGCCAAATGTCCGTACTTCTTCCAGTTATGGTGTACAACGCCTCATACTTAGCCGCACAATAAAACCGCCAACCAAAGACATGACCTGGATAAGGAACCAAGTGCGGGGGATCAAAATGGCGCCCCGCAACCGGCCTCACGACTCGCAAAGGGTCTTCTTCCATGTCTACTGGCAGCAACCATCGAGAATCATCCACCGTTTGAACCACATCTCGTGCCCGGCAATTGGCTAACTCCCATATCCAAGTCACCGGCGGTGGTCACCAAAGGCAAGTTTTCATGTGGCTCCACCCCGTAATCGTCCTCCGAACCGGATTCCTCTGCGAACTTGAGTTAGACATTTTCAAAAGAAGAAACGGAAGAAAAAAGAAAAGAAGCGCGAAACTCACCGAACCACTTCCCGAAAAAGAACCAGTGCTGCCAGAGGAATCACTCTCACTTGTCGAACTTTCTTCTTTCTCTGACTCATCACCGCTATGAGTAGGCTCGGTCGCCGAAATTCTTCGAAGAAATTGCCGTCTCCGGCAACGTGCAAGGGCGCTGAAAGCATTAACACTACCGAAGCCTGGAAGAAACAAGACACATGTTTTTAAGTAAATTCACGTGTTTTGAGACAAACCAACAAGGAGGCGACACATACCTGGTTATTGGAAGAACTGAAAGACACGAGAGCTGCGGGAAGATCTTTTGAAACCGTCCGGAACCCGCCAGCACGATTCTTCGTTCTCTGTTCCTTTGCCTGGGGACTTTCCGAATTGCCAGGCAACTTTCGCTTGGGATCTCTCAACATTGGATACTTTTTCAAAACATTGGGAAGGTTTACAACGAACATTCTCCACCACATGATTTACAAAATCTTGGATCATAGTGAACTCATCGTACCATAACTCATTATAGCCAAAAGTCGTCGAAGTTACTCTTCCGTCCGAAAGAAGGGAAGGCGGATACCTGGCTCAAGGGCACCGGGCATTGAGGGCGGCATGCAATGAATCCTTAAGAACCACCAGCTGGTAAGAAAGAGGCAACCCTTGATCGAAACCCATGTGACGAGCGGCACGGTCAATATTGTAAGCAGTTATTCGGAAAGACCCATGAAGAAAGACGGTATATAATAGGACATGCAACTTTGAACAAACAAGTTTTCACCAACACCAAGCTGCCGTCGAAGATAAAGACATGAGCGGAAAGAAGCAAAGGTGTCAATTTGAGTCACCGACCTATGGACCGGATCCCATGGGCGAAAATTGATTTCATGCGACTTATCGAGAAGACTAACCAAGCTCATGCCAACTCTTGGACGCTTGTTCACCCATCGAAGAATTCGGGAGCCGCCCCAACTCGCGGGGATCGAAGGCAACGGTTTAGGAGCATACTTCTCAAAGTGCTCCCATAGCCAGACTTGCAGGAAAGCAACGTGCACATATGAATCCACTTTCATGAAACCATTCGAAACTCGCATGTTCACAACTAGGTGATCCAGATGCACATACAGGGAACCAAGGAATAGCTTGCCAATGGGAAGAACTTCACCTTTGCTAACTTCACAGCAATCACTAGCAACTCTGGTCTTATTTCCTTCTTGCTAGAACAGTCATCAAAAATGTCTCTAGACAACCAGAGAGCCAAAAATGCTGCAACATGAAGATCACTGCTTTTCTGTTTAGGTTCCAGCTCATCCGGAAACCATTGAGATATCCACCAGCTATAAAAGCACCTTTCATCCTCTTCCCGGACAGAATCCTTCGACTTTGCAGTGGAGTCTTTCCGAGCGTAATCTCCCAACTTAGCGGCAAGGTCTTCCCGCATCTTTTCCTCACCTTCAGACAATCGGATATTAAGATTCCCGGTTACCGGAAGATTCAGCAAGAGAGCCACACTCTCCAAAGAGAAAGTTATTTCACCCCATCTACATATGATCGTATGGGTGTCCGAACACCATCTGGAGATGAAAGCAACCAAGCCCGGGATATCCTTCCTAATCTGGAGATTTACTGAAGCTCTGACAGCATCAATAATCTGCGCTCGAGTCAAGTTGGTATTTATGTGCTCCCTACTCACCATGAACTCAACCCATCTATCAAAAGAACGCAATGGGCTTTGACACATCCTGAAATCAATGTTGGAAGAAGAGTATACCCCTTTATGAAGACAGAACCGTATGGTGTTCTCTGGGCGAACCGAACGTGTTTTCTTTTCCATTTTCACCACCGGTTAACAAAATTGGCACGAAACCTGGGTGATTCTTCCGAGCGAGGCGAGGGGTCTAGCAAAGAATTCATCATCCGTGTTTGGTTTGGAACTATGAACATCCTTCGATGAGGCGAAATTTTGTTCAGGTAACATCTTGTCGGATTTCTTCATAACAGTTTAGTAACGAGATATCTGCACACGAAGAAAGACGAAATTATCTCCCTGACGCATAATCGCACCAAAAAAAAAAAGGGGGGAGAGGGTGTATTCTCTATGGGTTCAAAGCGCACACGTGATATTTTCTTTAGGGTTCAAAATTATACGTGATTTTATACGGGCTCAAGTGCGTCTGCAGTATCCTTCTTCGGGTTCAAAATTATATATGGAGCATTTTTCTACGGGTTCAAAACTGCACGCGCGGTATTTCCTTCAGGACCGAAATTCATATATGCAATATTTCCTATGGGTTCGAAGTCATATGAAGCACATATACAGTATTCTTCTTCGGGATTCATATACAGTATTCTCTACGGGTTCAAAACTGCACACGCAGTATTTTCTTCAGAGTTCAAAATTATATATGCAATATTTTATACGGGCTCAAGTGCGTGCGGTATCCTTCTTCGGGTTCAAAATTATATATGGAGCACTTTCCTACGGGTTCGAATAATATATGCGTATTTCCCTCAGTGCATATATACAATATTTTCTACAAGAAGCACGCCAAGAAATTATATGCGCAATATCATTGCAAGGATTATAAAGAAAACGCCTACTCTTAGGGTTTGCACCTACATGAAAAGGGAAACAAGGGAAATCTTGGAAGACATACCCGGAAAGTGGTTTTTCTTTGTAACTCTGCCGCTAGTAGGAAAGGATGAAAGGAATAAGGTGCAAGATGAGAGAAATGGGTTTTATATATATGGGCGTGAAGATTCTGAAATAGGGAAGGATTTCCCTTTACCAAAAATCGTGCGAGCTCACAAGGACGCCCAACTTCCCAATGCCGCGCAAGTTGCACCGGTCCCACCAATTGCGCCCAACTTCCCAATGCCTCCCAAGTTTCACCGGTCCCACCAATTGCGCCCAACTTCCCAATGCCGCCCAAGTTGCACCGGTCCCACCAATTGCGCCCAACTTCCAAATGCCGCCCAAGTTGCACCGGTCCCACCAATTGCACCCAACTTCCCAATGCCGCCCAAGTTGCACCGGTCCCACCAATTGCGCCCAACTTCCCAATGCCGCCCAAGTTGCACCGGTCCCACCAATTGCGCCCAACTTCCCAATGCCGCCCAAGTTGCACCGGTCCCCCTAATTGCGCCAACTTCCCAATGCCGCCCAAGTTTTAGGTCCCACCAATCGCGCCAACTTCCCAAAGACCGCCCAAGTCGCGCCAGCAAGCACGTTCAGCTTCCCCACCTTGCGCTGGGTCCCACCAGCCGAGCACGCTCGTTTCCCAACTCGCAACAACTTCTCAATGCGCTTGACTTCCCGTCTCTCACGACGACGCTAACTTTCCAATTGTGCCAGGCCCTCCCGATTTGCGCAAAATCGCGCAGAGGCAAGGATTCCAAATCTTATTTATAAAAAAGGTCGACGAGCCTCCTCAATTCTCTTTGATTTCTTGTCGATAGTTTGTCACCATCTTATGCTTACCTCGCAACAAAGCTCTGTTCTGAGCTAAGCAGGGGACTTAATGTTGATGGTGGTTTTTTAAACAAAGGGTAAAATCGTAAAACCCCAAATAACCTAATGTCACCGGTGACACATTTATTAGGACATTTAATGCATGTAGTCAGTAATTAATAGGGGGTATTTTTTTTCAAATTAGGGTTACAACGAACAAAACCCTAATTCCCCTCCATGCCAATGGCAAATCATGCCAGCCACACCTAGCCCAAGCTAGCCGCGCCATGCCAAATGCACTGCGCCTTGGCCCTAGCTACGCTAATCACACCACGCCAAGCCAAACACACTTACCTTGGCCCTATCCACACTTAAATGCCGATGGCAAATCATGCCAGCCCCACACCAAAACGCGCCAAAGAATGCCAACCATGTTAGCCGCACCTCCGTGCCAATGGCAAATCATGCCAGCCACACCTAGCCCAAGCTAGCCGCACCTCGTGCCAATGGCAAATCATGCCACCCACACCAAAACGCGCCAAAGCATGCCAACCATGTTAGCCGCACCTCCGTGCCAATGGCAAATCATGCCGGCCCGCACCTAGCCCAAGCTAGCGCACCTCGTGCCAATGGCAAATCATGCCGGCCACACCAAAACGCGCCAAAGCATGCCAACCATGTTAGCCGTACCTCCGTGCCAATGGCAAATCATGCCGACCACACCTAGCCCAAGCTAGCCGCACCTCGTGCCAATGGCAAATCATGCGGTGATAGGTGTAGAATACAATCGTATTTACTAGATAGAGTTTATGCTTTCTTTGCTATTTCTCTTGCGAAGTATGTACTTTACGCGTGCTTTTGAGTTATTAGGTACTCTGGAGTCGCACGGAGGAAAAGAAGCGGAAATCATCCCAATTGGAGCAAAAAGGCGAAGCTATCGGCGAAAGAACGAGGCCATTCCGGGTCCGTATGAGAAGTTTGTAAGCAAAGTCAACAATTAAGCTTGTCAGTTCCCCAGGATTGACAATACAAAGAGATTTATTGGTGGCCCATATCCATTATCCGGGGTGCCCTAATAATGGCCGTACAGGCAACCTTATCATTTGGTCGAGAAATTGTTCTCAGCCTCAGAATTGTTGTTTCTGTGAAAGAGAAGTGAGATCTGAAAATGAGATTTTTGTGGCGGCTGAGAACGAGATTTGTAATGGAGGTGATGTTTATGGTTTCCGTGAAGATGGTGAGGGTTTGATGTAACAGGGGAAATCAAGGATTGAGCCACTGAGGTTGAATTGAACTCAGGGGTTTGTGGTTGTGAGACTAAGACGGATCGATGGAAGTTTTTGAGCTGTGAAGACTCAGATTGATGGGTTTGTTGGTTGAGGTTAACTGGTGGAATTGGTGATGAGCGAGGATTAAGAAGGGATTAGACTGATGGGTTTGGTTGGAATTAGCAGAATCTGGAGTCTTGATGTGAGCTCAGGGAAGAAGAGGAGATGGGGTTGGTAGTCTGTGGTGGCTCAGGTGTAAATTGGAGTAAATGCGGTGGTTGATCAATGGCAGGGTCTTGTTCAAATGAATCCAGGGACGAACATGAATCCGGTGTGGCTGCTGTGTGAAGATGTAGTTTGAGTCATGGGTTTGGATGATTGAAGTTGTCTCGATTTGATCTGAAGTTACCCACAGATGGAATTGGAGTTATATGGTTGCAAGTGAAGGATGCTTGTGGTGTTGCCATGGTTCTGCATAGGTGGAGCTGCTTGGTTGAGAACAAGGCAAGGCGGGTGTTGGTGGATTCAAGGAAGAGAAGAGCAGCTCAGGCTTTATTGCATTGCCATTGGGTATGGCAGGTCTGACCTATCAGAGAGCTGGTGGTGCTTGGAGGTCTTGCTGCTGTTGGAGCTGTCATGAATATGGAGACACTGGCATGGGCTGTTATTGCAGGTGAAGGTGACATAGGAGCTTTTACTTGTGATTGCCTGTGGAGGTTAGGCTGAGATCCACTGATTCTGGTGTTCTCTGAGAAGAATGGGAGAATGGGTTTGTGTTAAACAAGGCAGAGATGGCCAGCAATGAGGCCAGGAGACTGAGGCTTAAGCTGCAAAGTCATATTTTGCAGGCTGGTCATAGTTGCAGGCATGAGCTAGCATTGAGAGCTGCAGGGAATGTAGCAGGTTACAGGGCAGCTTGAATGGGTCTGCTGGGAAGGAGCATGAGGCTGTGTGTGGAGCTGATTGGTTGAACAAGGTGCAGCTGGAGGGAAGCTGCAGCTACTGGCATTGTTGCAGTGGTTGATTGTTGGAGTTCAACAGGTGCAATCTAAGGGAATTGGTGCATTGGCCCAGCCATCAAGGCTGGGAATGAAGTGTGCAAAGCTGGAATTGGCATAGTGAAATGTTCCAAGTAGATGGCTGCTGCTATGAAGTGCAGATAGAGTGTTGCTATGAGCTGCAATGTTGGTGCTGGTGGAATGATGGCCTGAGATGAGCTATGAAGGCTCAAGGATAAGCTTGAACTGAACTGTGTGGCTGAGTGGTTAAGCTGGAATTGATGTGAAACGTAGTATGAAGATGGAGAATGGCAGGTGGCCTGAGAGATGGCTAGGGGCTCGACTGAGGGTGACATTGTAGTAGTGGTGTTGGTAGCTGGTGGTATCGCAGGTGGACAGGCTGCAATTACAAGTGAAGCTGGCATTGTGGATGTTTACACACAGGTTGGAAGCAGCAGAACTGAGGTGTATTGATTTGGTGATTGGCTTGAATTAGTTGGATAGAGATGAAGCTGCCATTTGTGTGCACAGCCTTTATGGAGGGAGGCACACGGTTGCATCATGACGGGACACGAGACTTTGGTGCAATGGCCTTGGTCTTGGCTTGATCAACTCGGCCAAGTCGACGACCTAGCCTTGGTGAGTAAGATTCGACCCGGCTCGACACGGCTCGATTCGGGTTGACCGATCCGACTCGAGTTGAACCGACCCGCCGACCGATCCGACTCGTTGACCATGTGACCGAGCGGACTTCTGGTCACCGGAGGCTTTTCCGCGATTCTCCGCCGATTTCCAGCCACAATACCAGATTTCCGGCTGACGATTTTTGGACATATTTTCTACATGGGTTTCTCTCTTTTCGTGGGCTTGGTGGATTTACATCTAATGGACTTTGAAGACAAAACCTAGTTTTGGAAGGAGAAAAAGGCTATAAAAAGAGGAATTCTACAACTTTTGGAATCTTATCTCATATCTTATTCTTGGAATTGTGGAGAGCCGTTTTGTTTACGCTTCTAGGGTTTGGTTTTGTTCTTCTTCTTCTTTGTTTTATTATTGAATATTGATGATGATGAACTCCATAGCTATGAGTAGCTAAATTCTCTTTTATTGGTTAAGGATGTAGTCCGATTTCTAAAACTTGTGTTTGCTTTATGTATTAGTTTTCTCTCTTGTTTATCGTTCAATTCTCTGCGGTTTCTATGATCACATGATTGAAGTATTGTGATAGGATTATGGTGTTTGATTAGTTAAGTGGCCAATTAATTGAACTTGCATCTTAGTCCATAGCTATTTTAGGGTTTTTCATCAAGCGATAACCTTGAATACAAGTAGCATGATATGTTTACGGTTTGTAGTGATACACTCTTGTAATCATATGTAGAGTTTGACCATTGTCCGAATTGTTTTGCGCAACGCATGACAATTGCATTGATTAGCCTATTTACGAAACTTAATGCTCCTAGGAATTGAACTTGATTAGCGCAAGGCGTTAGGTTATTCTTTAGGTAGAATTCACATACGCAGCCTAATGTGTGTGTTGATGAACTTGAGAAATTAATAGATTATCTTGCTTTCTTGATTCTCTAGGCTTTTGATAACACAAGAGATTAAATCGTAATTTCTATTCATATATGCAAGCACATGTCTAAGATTGAAGATGAATTCCTTGACCAATATCTCTCTCCATTGATTATTCTCTACAATTTGCTTTGCTTTTAATTTACTTTTATTTGCTTAAATACAACAAACATACCTTGGGTTATTCTAGAAACTGAAAGTTTATAACAACCAACGCCTCTCTGTGGATACGAACTCTTTCTTATCGAATACTATATTTATATCTAGTGGATTGAGAAAGTGAAATTATTTTTGACGCATACGACAGCGATCAGCCAGCCACACCAAACGCGCCAAAGCATGCCAAACATGCTAGCCGCACCTCCGTGCCAATGGCAAATCATGTCGACCACATTTGCCGCAGAGCTAGCGCGCTGCATGCCAAACGCACTCTCGCCTTGGCCCCAGCCTCGCTAGTCACGTCACGCCAAGCCAAGCACCTTGGACCTAACCATGCCATGCCAAATGGGCGCCCACGCCTAGGCTTGCAAATCATGCAACCTAGGCCAAGTTGGCCACGCATGCCATTGGCACATGCCAACACGCTCGCTGGTAGCTTTTTCTACCAAGGCGCGACCCAAGTTGGCCACGCATGCCATTGGCACATGCCAACAAGCTCATTTGGTAGCTTTTTCTACCAAGGCGCGACCCAAATTGCCACGCATGCCATTGGCACATGCCAACTGCCTTTCGCTGGTAGCTTTTTCTACCAGGGCGCCACTCAAATTGGCCACGCATGCCATTGGCACATGCCAACACGCTCGGTGGTAGCTTTTCCCGGGGGCCCAAATTGGCCCACGCATGCCGTGGCACATGCCAACACGCTCATTTGGTAGCTTTTTCTACCAGGGCGCAACCCAAGTTGGCCACGCATGCCATTGGCACATGCCAACACGCATCGCTGGTAGCTTTTCCTACCAGGGCGCAACCCAAGTTGGCCACGCATGCCATTGGCACATGCCAACACGCTCGCTGGTAGCTTTTCTTACCAGGCCACGGCCCTAATGGCCGAGCATGCCATTGGCACATGCCAACACGCTCGCTAGTAGCTTTTCTTACCAGGCCACGGCCCTAATGGCCGAACACGCCATTGGCACTTGCTACACACGTCACTAGCAGGCATTGCCACTTACACTCAACGTACAACCTACCACCAAGGCATTCCGCACATGCCATTGGCACATGCCACACACGCCACTAGCAGCTCTGGCATTACCACTTGCACTCAAGATGCAACCCGCAACAAAGGCATTCCGCACATGCCACACGCGCCACTAGAAGCGCCACTTGCACTCAAGGTGCAACCAACACTCGAGATATTAACACAACCTGGGGATGCTTTCCAGGGTTTTGGTTTGGCGGTCACTGACTTGCAGCGTATAACTACGCTCACATTAAGAAAGCGTGAAATGGAATAAAGCGGTCAAATAAATGAGGAAATAATGGTGAAAACGTTTTCACCCATAAACACCATGCGGTTACCACCTCCTCCCATTATTTCACCCTTTACTCTCTTCCTTCATGAGTCCAGGGTACGTTTCAATCTCGACTTGTATAAATAGGTCTTACCTATTTCCACCAGACGACAGGTCTCGGTCAGGAGAAAAATACAATACTCTCAGAAAAGGCAACTTTGCAAGCTATCCGAAAGCTTTCATCTCTTGCAAGCTTCCTAAGATTTCACTTTCGATACAAGTCGAGATACCACTCTCCCGGAAATTATTCTGGCCTCAACACCTTTCTTTGCTTCCCTCCCCAAATCAACCCTTCTCCTCCACTTTGTGACCGAAGCAAGTCCGGAACGGCCATTTCTTGGTTTAGGTCGGACTTGTACGAGATTGATCTCTCGAATCTATAAAGTGCTCACGTGCAGCACATTTGTTTAGGGTTTAAACCAGTTTCTCACTCACCTACCGAATTTGCCGAAATCGGCAGAAACGATTTTCACCTATAAACAACTGGTCAGATAACTTGTACAGATGATTTCGAACCTTTATCTGTTTGTTTAGCCCACTTTGCTGATTCCAATGACCCGATGCTTATTGATATTGTCAATGCATTGTGCCCTTCAATGGTTAATTATGAATGTATCTCAACAACGGAAGTTATTTCCGCGGACTTAGAACCAGATTTAGGAGTTACTGATTTTTATGAACTTGAACCACTGAATGTATATTTAGGTCATTGTGTTGAGTTTGATGATACTTTTCCTTTTGACAATGTCAATTCATTACTTCCTCTTATTCCTAGTGAAGATATTGTGTTGACGGAAGTTATTTCAGCGTGATCTTGAATCACGATTTAAAGTATGTTTCCCAAATAGAAAGTAATATAGATTCTCTGTTTGTTGTCCATTTGAGTGATTTATTTATCTCGATTAAGGATTGTTTTCTTTTGGGGATAGACTTACACTTCTTTTTGGAGTTTTATAGTGTTTGCAGGTTCATATTCGCAGCTGACCTGATTTGTTGGATTGATCCCCAACTTTTCAGACTTTATATATATGGTTTGCTGCTTACTTTGCTGCAACCTCACCTTGTTTGAGGTTCTTTATGTGCGCAAACATGGATACAAAGATTATGCTTTATGGGAGTCAACCCATAAGATTTCGCTTCATGGGAGTCAACCCATCAGATTTGTTTTCTTTCCTCTATCTTTTATTTGTTTGCTTGAATTTCCCATCTTAATTTCTACGTTGGATGACTCAATTACATTGAGGACAATGTAATGTTTAAGTGTGGGGGAGTGGCGCTTTCGTTAGAAATTGTGATTTTAAATAAAAAAAATAATAATAATAATAAAAAATAAAAATGACCAGCTGTTGAGCGGGTCTATTGTATGGTTCTTATGACCAGCTGTTGAGCGGGTCTATTTTTATGTATTTTCTTATCATATTATGACCAGCTGTTGAGCGGGTCTAAAAAAAAAAAAGAAAAAAAGATGATCAACTGTTGAGCGGGTCTTGAGGTTTTACATATGACCAGCTGTGTAGCGGGTCTTGTTCTGTTTTGCTCGAGGACTAGCAAAATATAAGTGTGGGGGTGTTGATAAGCACGTAAGTGCTACATTTTATACCCATATTTATATTAGCTAGGACTCAATATGTTGGCGAATAACACTATTTTAGTGCTTCTATGGAAAGTACTAGAAATTCTGATCATTATAATATAAATTAGCCAAATGAGAAGATAAATGGCGTTTGCAACTACAACAACCAACGCTACTTCTCCTTTGCACAAAAAAAGAGACCGAATTTGATGCATTGTCATACGGAGCACCACCTTGTCGGGTCAGAGAGCAGTCGTAAATAAGGATGGAGTGAACCTTGGTTTCAGCTGCGAGTTGTAAGGGTTTTGTTGCGCTCTGAATTTGGGTCTGATTAGAAGTTGGTTCTGCTGGCAGTGGTGGATTTGAGCTTGGGGCGGAATTATGTTGGTTGCCGCGATTGGTTTTGTTGATTGACGATGGAAGAAATAAATGGCAGCAATAGTCGATGGGAGTTGGTGACTGAGACTGAAATGGATGTTGGGTGCAATAATCAAAAATAAGGAAAAAATCAAATAAGCAAAAGTTATTGATACTTAGCTCCTTTATAGTGGAAGTGATCGATTTGATGAAATGGACAGAGCTCCCCAAATCTCCGCAACGGCAACAAGGCAAAACTTTGGAAAAAGCAGTGAGTCACGTGTTCAACACGTTGCCCTTAAGACATTAGCGCCGGCTACACTCAAGAGTGATGCTATAGCCCTCACAGGACGGATATCTCCAGGATAAAACACCCTACTACACCTACTACTAGCATATGTAGTAGATGCTCAACTTGAGCTTGGCAACTCCGAAAAAACCGTTAAGGAAAATGGCGAACGCTTAAGAAATGGCTATAAAATATTTTCCCTTAGGGATCCCTCTACAATAAGGAGCAACCCCTTTCCCATAATTTTTAAAAAAGTAGTGAATTTGTTTATATAATTGACAAATACAACTTAAGAAGAAAAACTCCCGATGTGGGACTAAAATGCTTATATAGTCTCTTAAAACAAGCTGAAACGTGGAAACTCCACAATGTGGGACTAATAAGTTTTTTCATTCACAAAAAAGAAAACGATAAATTATAATTTTATTAAAACCTTAAAAATTATTTTTAGTAGTCGTTTTCCAACAATCCCCCACATGAATGAAAACTCAATAAAACACGAAAACACAGATAGATTTTGGTAAATCAACAACCCAATCTCACGACCCGAACTGATTGAACAGACAGATCGTGCATGATGAAGTCATACTAGCCATTCCAACGTCATCTCCCTCACACAACAGTGCGATGACCCCAGGATCATACTATGGATTTCTAAAATCATATAGTATAGAGAGCTTTCATCTTTAGTTCCTCACAAGTGAGACTAAAGGTTCCTTTCACCAAAGTGAAAAAGCATGAACTAGTGAACCCTTAGGGACCCTTAGATCCTAAGTTCCGGTAATACCAAAACCATCAAAACAAAAATCACATAAAAAACGCGGGAAATACCATTTTAGGCGAGGTGTCCATGAGGTCTTGAACCTTTGCTTAGTGAGATATTACTGAAATTACTTGCTAGAGACAGTGAACTATGTCTTGAACTGCTAGCGTTTGATGTAATTAGCGATAACAACCACGGATGATATCTCCAAGGGTCTTTGCCAAGCTCGTGCCGTTTTTGTCCAATTTGGCCCTGGACATATCCTGTTTATCGAGAATGCTCTAGAGAATCAAAGCTCATATTCTCATAGGAAGCGGCCCCACTTCCTCATTCGGATAGGTGAGTTTCCATAAAAGAGTGTTACGCTACACCCCACTTCAATCTTAAATTGAAACTATAGAACTCATTAAGACTTCTTAAAAGTCATCCTTCACATGGTCACACTATCACGTCTACACCATAGGGAAGGGACAGAGAATGAAATTCTCGATAGTGTTTACCTTTACCCACCATAAATTAGTTGTCTCATTCGAAACCTTGATCATGGGATCTCCGAGTCGGCAAGGTTGAGTATCCTTCATGGAAAGTTTAATTTATGAGCTTAAGCCCCATCCCCCTCGATGCATTTCTAACTATCTCTTTGGATAAACCTTTCGTCAAAGGTTGCGCGATATTCTCCTTGGACTTTATCCAATCAATGGAAATAACGCCGATTGAGATTAGTTATTTTTAGCTTAAGCTATTATAGCTTGGATAACACAATGTATAGATATAGCTGGCACAGGCCTATGCCAGAGAGGAATGTCTTCTAAAAAGCATCTTAGGCACTCGGCCCCCTCTCGTGCTTTATCTAACGCAATACTCTTAGATTCCATAATGAATTGAGCAATATATGTCTGTTTGGAAATCTTCCAAAAACAAACCCTCATGTTAGAGTGAAACCATATCCACTCGTAGACTTAGACTCCTCACGAGTCAACTATCCGATTTGCATCATAAAGTCCCTCAAGGACAGCAAGATACCTTTCATAAATCAAATAAAATGTAATAGAGTATTTTAGGTACCATAATACTCTACTAAGTGCATCCCAATGCTCTTGCTCTGGACTAAAAATATATCTACTTAACTTACTCACAATATAGGCAATGTCTGTACTCTTACAGTTTATTAAATTCATCAGACATCCTATAACTCTTGAGTATTCAAGTTAAGATACTCCATTTTCCTTATTTTTCTTGAGTCTACAAGAAGAATCGTATGAAGTACAAGCAGGCTTACAATCAGACTGATTGTATCTCTTAAGAACAAATTCAACATAATGAGAATGACTAAGACTATAAATGTTTGATTATATTTTAATCCTCAACCCTAAGATTACATCAAAAAGCTTTAGTCTTTCAAGTCAACGTTCTCATTCAGTGCATGGTTTTAGTGGAATTAATCACATCTATGTTTGTATCAAGTATAAACATATCATCAACATACAAGCATACAATCACACAGGCATCCTTTACAAGTTACTTCTAAATATACTTGTCAGATTCATTAACTTAAATCCACTACACATTATCTCATGATCAAATTTTCCATGTCACTGTTTACGTGCTTATTTGAAAACCATACAAATATTTGTTCAACTTACAAACTTTATCTTCATAACATTTCACTACGAAATCCTCAGGTTGGTCTATGTAAATTTCTTTATCTAATTCACGGTTTTAGGAAAATTTGTCTTAACATCTATACGATGTATCTCTAAGTTGTTTATGGCAACAATATCAATTAGCATCTCAACGAAGTAATTCTCGTCACAAGTGAATAAGAATCATGGAAATTTACACCTTCTTTTAGTTTATAGCCTTTAGCTACCAGCTTAGCCTAATATTTTCCATGAGTTCCATATATCTAATGTCTCAACTCATTTACATCCCATGGTCTTACTCCCTAAAGGTAAACTAGCAAGCTCCCAAGTCTGGTTCCGACGGACTGAGTCCATTTCACTAAATAAAGCTTCTTACCAGAATGGGGTTTCAATAGATGTTATGGCTTCTTTACGAGTCTGGATCTCAGATTAAGCTAGGATTATTAAGAAGTCAGGTCCATAAGAAGTCTCAGTTCTAATCTTTACTTCTCCTAGGATCAACTCTAATTCATCTTCCTTAAATATAAGTTCTGACTATTTGAAAATAAATCTAGGGGATCAACATCACATCTCTAATGAGGTACATGATTAAGAATAAACATGTTCAAAGAATTCATAATAGAATTCACACCAAAGTCAGAAAAAGCAGAACTCACAACCAAAAACTATATGCAGTAGGGTACTCGGATATCTTATCTAAACACCCCCACACTTTGACGTATGCATAAGAAGGTTGTCTATCTTTCATAAACATATGAAGTTTTATCTAATCCTTTAAAGGTTACTCTATTCGGGATATAACAAAATCGAGAGGAAGACCTCCCCCACAAGTTGAAACGGTTAATCCTTTAATCAACATGGCATAAATCATCTCCTTAATGGTTTTGTTCTTACGATCAACTATACCATTAGACTACGGTGAATAAGGAGGTGTGATCTCATCAATAATGCCATTTAACAAGTAAAGTTCTCCTATATGAATTTCATACTTGCCATCAGGTTCAGACCTAACCCTTTTAGTGGTAACAAATACTTTGCTTTCAATTTCAAGTTTATACTCTTAAGGCTTCTAAGGCATCATCCTTACCCCTAAGTAAGTATACAAGATAGTACCTCGTACAATCATCTGTGAAAGTTATAAAAACACCTTTTACCACCTTAGTTTGGGTTGATTTCATGTCAACTAGGTCTAACTGAATTAATTCTAAGGGCTTAGAATTACTTTGAGCAATTTTGCTAAAAGGTTTTATAGAATATTTTGATTCTACTAATATTTAACTTTTGTGTTCAATATCCAAACTAAATTTGGGTATGCATCCTACGCTTCCCAGTTTATGCATTGACTTATATAAGTTTATGGTTCCATGTCTACCATGCAAAACATTCAATCATACAAAAGAAAACACAAGAATCAACTACTTCATCAATTTTTCGTTAAGCTTATATTGAACTTAAGACTTATAAAGTTTCCTTCAAAATCACATGCCCTTAGGTACGACAAGTTTTCCATGTTCAATTAATATCTTAAGTCTTTTACCATCTGAGAACAAGATACAAGATTCTTGCATATGCCAGGAACATGAAAACTTCATTCATGTGAGAATATTACAGGATATGAGCTTCTGCTCGACCTTTCCCTTTTATGCAACCTCATCACGGGTGAGTTACTCATATAGAGTTTCTCGACATCTCCTATCCTCGATAGGAGGTGAGCAGTCTCTGTTTCAACAAACATGCTTGGTGGCTCCAAAGTCCACCTCTTTGGTCTCTCACATTAGTTATTAAAATAACTTCCGACATCATGCCACTGAACTCGCACTAGTTTGTTTCAACTAAATTAGCATTAACTATCTACTAATTAAGGTTTTTTGTTGCCTACAATTCTTGCCCGTATGGCTAGGATTTTACACACATAAAAATCACCCTTAATTAAAGTAATGCTAGATTCAGGTTTATGAAACATACCTTTCTTAAGAAGACTACGCTTAGAGTTGCGTTTGATGTTCCAACCTTTGTCGGCTTTGGAAAAATTATGTTCATCCACATGCGCATGTTAGCCATGTCCCTTTCCAGTTTCATGTCACAATCTTCGTTTATACTCTGACTACGGAGATGGTAATTTCCCAATCACCTAATACACCACATCTCGGAAACCTTAGTTCCGAAACGGAAGATTAAATATGAGTTTTGAAGATAATATCTAGATTTACAAACTTAGTTTGAACCACCACATCAAAAAACTCATGGTTACCCCATGAAAACTACTTTAGTTAACAAAACATTTACGTCGTCAGAATTTTTAGAACGTTTCTCTGTTTTGTAAAATATCAAAAAAATACTTTTACAACTCCAAAAATTCTGAAATTTTACTTGGGTAACTATCAGGATGTCCACTACGTTGTGTCAAAAGGGTTCATCGAAATTCCTTCTAGGTTGAGAGATAAATTCGAAACTCTACAGCTGACTAAAAATTCGTTTTCTGTTTTTTCACTCCATAATTAACATCCACCAATCAACCATTCTTGATTATTACAAATTCTAATGTCTTAAGATTGTTGGGTGCAATAATCAAAAATAAGGAAAAAATCAAATAAGCAAAAGTTATTGATACTTAGCTCCTTTATAGTGGAAATGATCGATTTGATGAAGCGGACTGAGCTCCCCAAATCTCATACTTGACAACAAGGCAAAACTTTGGAAAAAGAGTGAGTCACGTGTTCAACACGTTGCCCTTAAGACATTAGCGCCCGGCTACACTCAAGAGTGATGCTATAGCCCTCACGGGACGGATATCTCCGAGGATAAAACACCCTACTACACCTACTACTAGCATATGTAGTAGATGCTCAACTTGAGCTTGGCAACTCCAGAAAAAACCGTTAAGGAAAATCGCGAACGCTTTAAGAAACGGCTATAAAATATTTTCCCTTAGGGATCCCTCTACAATAAGGAGCAACCCCTTTCCCATAATTTTTAAAAAAGTAGTGAATTTGTTTATATAATTGACAAATACAACTTAAGAAGAAAAACTCGATGTGGGATTTAAAATCTTATATAGTCTCTTAAAACAACTAAAACGTGGAAACTCACAATGTGGGACTAATAAGTTTTTCATTCACAAAAGAAAACAGTAAATTATAATTTTATTAAAACCTTAAAAATTATTTTT